>JARKIF010000222.1:0-48296 GCA_029378245.1 Roridomyces roridus | reverse complement strand
GGTACCCAATCCGTATTCCTTGGAGCCCGTCAGAATATGGGCATGGCTGCTAGCCTGGGTAGCGGCGTGGCCATGGGCGGTGGTCCCGGCGGGTGGACCAAGGGTAATGGTCGTGGTGAAATCGATATCTCGGTTGAACACGAGGATTCTGCTCCGCGGGTACGCAAAGTGGCCCGCAAGGAGTCGAGCGAAGATTTCGAGGATTTCCTTCCGAGCTCGCTGACGGACTTGCACCCCAGAGGAGCGCAGTCGGCGCATGTCTCGCAGTAACTCGGGGCAGGACGCGCGCCCTGGCCTTGGCGTTCCCCTCGGCTCTGGTGGTGCGACTGGAGGACACCGTTACAGTCGTTCTGTTCCGGCGCCATCCATTCTAGGCGGCGGTGGTGATCTTAAATCAATTTGGTCCCGATCCAGGCACCACGTCCTCGGGCCCCAGCTCGCCGCTACATGGATCCTATTCCTCCCAATCAGGAATGGCTTTTGGTGGGCGCGAAGCGCAGCCCTCGTCATCGTTTGTCGATGACCGCGGTCTAGGCATGCGCGGGCTTTCCCCTAGCAATGCCAGCGCGGCTTTCCTTCCCGGCATTCACCACTATATTGCGCAGAACAAGCGCCCCGCCATGTCATCCAATCCCGGCTCTTCCAATAATCTCAACGTCACCTCGGCCAACGGTCTCAATAACAACTTTTCGTCCAATGCCGCGCTCCAAGGTCCTCCCGGTATCGCCCACTATCTCAACTCTGGCCCCTCGGGCGTAGCGGCCAGTGGCAATGGGAATGGGAGCCCGTACGTGCGGCCGAATCCCTTTGACCTCACGCAGGCGATGCACCAGCCCTCTGCAGGGCCACCAGGACTGCAGGGTGCGGGTGGTTTGGGGCCCAACGATACCCATATTCTCTCTCCAAATGCCCGTGCACTACAAGCGCATGCTCCAGGACAGAGTCTACCGCAGGGCTTGGCAGCAGGGTACAGTCGCATTCATGCGTTGCCCCCGCTTGCCGCGGGTTCTCCATCGCCTGCCGCCTTCTCCCCGGGTGTCACACAGGCTGTCGGTATCACCACCAGCGGCTTCGGAGGCCGCGACTGGTCGACGATGAGCCCGGGAAGTGTCAGCGGCAGTCCGGGCATGGGATTCTTGTCCAGCGCGCTCAACAACAGTTCCAACCACGCCGCAAGCTGGGCAGAAGGGCCTTTCGCCACCCGCCGCTCCCACCCCAGATCAAAACACGATTATGGGCAGGCTTTCATACTCTGCCATGGCCACCAAAGCTCCAGCGCAGATCCAACGCAATGCCAGTGGCGGGGCGGGGTCGAGATGGCAGCAGCCGACGACGAGTCCACGGACGATGCCTGCACGGGGCAACGGAGACGACGACGATCAGCTGTTCACGCTGGACGAGTAGAGACCTCTCGCCGTTTGCCTATCTACTCAACTAATTTCTCTTGCTTCCCTGTTTTCTGATCTGTTACGACGCCCACGATGTTGCTACAATTCATCTACCTGTTGTGCCACCTTCTGCTTATCTCCATCTATCTATTTATCCAATCCTCTCGCTGCTGGCGTGGCGCAAAAAATCAAACTATTAGTACATCAATTGACAAACTAGTTCCTTCTCGCGGTTGACATTGTAACAAAAGTATAGTCAATTACAAGCCAAACGCCTCGACATGCAGGTTGATACTGGGTCCGCTGCCGGCCGCGCGCAAAGCCCAACGTGCATGATCCGCCATTTCTGTAGTTCCGCAAACTGGAGAAAGAATGAAAGTGGGCTTGCACGGTACTCGGAGAACGCACCGTTGACTGACATGGCACACGAGGTGCTCCCAACTTGAGAATGCACGATTTCTGCGATATCGGGCCGACCGGAAAGAATGCGCACGGCTGGTGAATCGAGCAGCTTGAGGTCAGATGTGCTGCCGTCGCTCTTCTCGGCGTCAGATGCACTGTCAGCGATGCCTGCCGTGATGTGGATCCGATATCGAGGAGAAGAGAATCGGGAACACCATCCAGAGCCTTTGAAAGATCTCCCGAAATGGCCCGGATGTGCTCTGGAAGAAGGGTGAGCTGAGTTTGAGAGTTGCCTGCACCACAAACCGGCATGACGAATGGCCCAGATGAAAACAATCCTTTGGCATCTCACATTGGTTCCCAGATGCGCGGACCTGGAGTGACTTGATCAATAAAAATAGCCATCCAAGTCAAGATCTCGTACTTTATCAGGTCCAGTAGCAAGGGCAGGGTGAACGAAACGCCCGATCCACCTGAAGGATGCATTGGCTCAGTATTCGCGGGCAGAGAATCGTTCTCACCAGAGATCAAGAGGACCGTCTCGAATCCTTTCACGGAAGGGGGGGAGGAGTATGGGCCGTCGATGTAGGCGCGGAAACCCTCGGTTGAGCTCGAACTCGCCGCATGAAGAAGCCGTTTGGTGAACCCGTCATGGACACGAATAAGGAAGACGATCTTGTTGCTTTCGACCATTTCAACGGACCCCTTGTCGCTGGATTCGTCCCTTGTCAGAAAGATACCGGAATCGATGCTGGCGATGGTGAATGGGTGTCCTTCCCAGGGCAACGCGCTGACACTGGGAATCGAAAGATACGCGAGCTGTCCGGGGGCCCATTTCAAAAAGCTTGGACGCTGAAGCGACACTCGTAGGAACTGAGGTGATATGACTTCGATTTTGGCGCGGAATGATTTGGATGCCTTTGTGCGGAGCAGAGTCGCGAGTCCCCCGTTGATAAGGAAGATGCGTATGAGACGCAAGCAGCGATCTGCACAGAACAGCAGGAGGGAGGGCAGGATGTAATATCCCAGACTGATGCTTTGCTCAACGGATGATGAAATGCAAGTAGGACTTGACTCACCCGTTGGCGTCAGCGTGGTAGTACGCCCCGCCAAGCGCGATCCTACAAAAATGGTCAGCAAGGACAAGACATGCGCCATGTTTCAGCTTACGCTCCCAACGAAAAGTGCACGACAAGGAACAGTTCGTAGCCACGACTGCGCAAGGGCTTGACAGAGAAAATGCATAAGAGTGTGAGGGAAGAGGGGCCATGATGCCGCATCGGAACCACGTCTCTTGAAGGTCTTCAAGGTTTCCTTCTCTGCCACTGTGCAGCCGTCGTGTGAGATGAGGTTCGAGATCCAACTGATGACCCACTTTTCTATGATCTGCTCATGCGAATTAGTTCCTTTTTTTCGAAACAAAAATACAAGTGCCCACATGACCAGAAGCATGGGCCCAGAGCACGGCACAGATTACCCTGGCCACAATGCGATGGAGAATATTCAGCTACGAATTCATCAGTGAAAGTCGTAGCTTGACGGCTCGAAAGTACTTTGTCGAAACTGATCCCTGTGAGATCTAGTAACAAACGTGAGATCACTCGTGGTGCCCGTTATAACCGACTCACAAGCCAGGATGTTGTCCTTCATGCCTAGAACAACCAAGAGGGGCAGCTGAGTTGCCGCAATAATGGCCATACGGTTCGCGTAGTACGATGGGGACCAATGGACGCCCGCGATGCTCGTCGCTAGAAACTGAGTGAGCAAAAGATTACAGGGACGGGTTCAGCTGACTGTTAATGAACCCCCAGGTAAACAAAAGGGCAATGTAGGCGCATGCGAGGAAGAACTCGGTCAAATTGAGTCTGTAGGATCGGCCAAAATGGATGATGACGCGAAAAGCGACGTTTCGAACAAAATTGACGATAGTGGTGGGGAATCGGAGGGGAGAGGCTGGAGATGGGGTTCTAGAGCGTGCAAAGGAAGTGATTCGAGTGACGAAGTGCACGAGGGAGAGCAGGACGATGAAGGAGCCGATGAAGTACCAAACTCTGGTTGGATAGGCGTATGTTCTGGGAAAGCTGAAGGCGCGGTCTGGGTTGGCGCGCCTTTGAGTTTCGAGGAGGACGACGGGATCCATAGCAAGGTGAGGTGCTACAGCGGATAATTTTTCATAAACTGGATTTATAGCAAAGTGAGAGATCGCCGATCTACGAGGCGAGCTGCACGCGGTCATTGCTGGCAAAACTCTCGAGGGAGTCCGTACCCTAATTTTGTGCATTGTACGGCTAGCACTGCTCCCCGAGGTAGTCCGCACACCGCATTTGTTCATTTGTTCAGACGACACCTGTTGTGACTTCGGAATCTCTTGTCGGCGTCGGAAGCCAAGAGCTCGTGGATTCAAGTTTACTTGAGCTAATGATCACTGTCCTGGGGTTGGGAGAAAGCACTGGTAATTCTTCGGAGTTGCGGCCCTTGAGCAGAGCTATTCGTGGTCTTTATCGCAGCGATTTCATGCATCAGATAAGATGCCGAGGGCTCTTTGAGATATTTTGAGCTGCGAGAACTTGCCGAGACTTTACAGAACCTGTGTTTCGCCGTAAGATGAGCGTACAAGCGCCGGTACGTAGAGTTCTTCGGTAGCGAGGGCGTTTCTCAGGGTCTTTTTCGAGAGCGTTTGCCAACGCCTTATCCTGAGACGGGCGTAAACGCTATGTAGATGATAACGCACCGCAGAAAAGACAGCCGTGAAGCACGCCAGTGGTTCAACAATAGCACTTTGCTTGAGAGAGACCATTTCGGTGAATTGGTGGGCAGTCTGCGGCTTCCGAGTCGGCTCCAATGTCTATCCAAGGTCTTTCCACGAATGATGCACTTGGAGCTAAGAGAACGCGGGTCTTGAATTGGTTGACTCGGTCCAGCTGCCGTCCGCTTAGTGGGAGTCGTCGGCTTCACACAAATTGGCGGGTGTTCCTTGTCTTGCTCAATGCTCGATGTGTTACAGCCAGCTCAAAATCGCCAACGGGTCTTCGAAGAGCGGTCTTCCTTCATCTTCCTGAATCCTGCCACCAACGTCGACGAGCGGATCTTGGCTTATAAAGCTAGAAGACTCGATGAGTGTGAGTCGAGTACTTCAACTTGGGCACAAAGAGAGGTCTTGTGGCTGTGTCTCGTTCTCCAGTTCTGTTGATTTCATTTCGGCGCGAGTTCTGGACTTCTCACCGGGTTCCGTTTGAGCCGCCGTGCTCTTTCTCTGACCATGTACCACCAGAAAACCACACTGGCAAGGGATCGCGTTCCATTCCACAGACTTCGCGTCGATCTTCGCACTGCAGATGCTGGAAATGCTCTGGAGCAGTACTACGTCCACGAATCGAGGGCAACACGGCTGGTCGGGGGCTACAAGCGATTCTTGACAATCTCCTTTGTAAAGGGCTCCAAAGGACCGTTATATCCAGGATTGGCTCGAGAGAATCACCCCTCCCGGCCAAAACATAGAGATCGGCACAGAAAAGTACTTGTGTCTATTATCGCCCGATCGGACACGATAGCTCATGAACAGATATGTCTTTTTAGTTTTTACAGAAAGTACCTCACAAGCGGGACATGTCCTCTTCTTCCGCGAAGGGGACGACTTCACCGTCGAGGAACTGAAGAAAAAATTTGGTGATTTAACGGCTGTCTATAACGCAGCTGGGTATGGCAAGTATGCGGCAAGGCTCGGACTTCATTCTCATCGACGAGGGCGACGCAAGAGGCAAGTTCGTTTGGTGGATTTTGCACGATAGACTGAAAGGGTACTAGATCATGCCAGCGCACCAAGCATTGTTGCCGGACCTCACTGCAGATGACGGTTCCCTCACCAGCGATGGTGCGGCCTGATCCGTTCGTCTTTGCTCAAGAAGTTTGCGCCCAGTTGGGAATTCCACCGGATACCTCTGGTGAGCACCTTCCTTGCCCGAGGCACGAAACGGTTGACGGATGCGGACAAGTTTCCAAATCCGCCTCGGTGGTATCAAGGGGACTCTTGCCCGCTGTTTAGATGGCCGGTTCGATGCATTGTGCGGCTCCACGGGCAAGAAGATCGCGTACAGGCCATCCATGCTCAAATATGAAATGGCCCTCGTATTCTAGAAGTCCAGCAGGTGTCCAAGCCACCGAAATCCGGTCGCCTCAACAAACAATTTATCCTGCTCCTCATGACTCGTGGCATTTCCATCGCTGTAAGCCTCTTGCTGTACAGTCGCTCCGCATTGACCATTTCCAAGGTATTCGTAGAGCTGTTGCAAATGCAGCTACACGAAATTGACGCGATTACGATGGACCGAGACAAGGCATTACACTGCGTGGACGGCGAAATTGACGCTGAAGCCGGGAGTTTTCACCAAGAGCGTACGTCCACCGACCACCTTGCGGGCTCAATCTGACGTCGTGCAGTGTACGAAAGTTGCTCGCCGGTCACGATATGAACGAGCCGTATCTTGCCACCCTCCTCCGCCGCTTCCAGAACGCATCTCGCGATGCTCTGCGCAAAAGCTGAATATTCCCGTCAAGGGCTCTGCCTACCTGTTCGGTGTGGTGACCATTGCGGAGTGCTCAAGGAAGGCGAGGTGTACATCAATTTACCTGCCAAAGGAGGACCACAGGTTGGGCAAGTCACGGTCATGCGAAACCCAGCATATGATCCAAACGACGTCCGAGTTCTGGAAGGCGTCAATCGACCCGAGCTGCGCGATTTGACCAATTGCATTGGTATGCCGCCCTTTGCCTATCGTCGTGCTGAAGCGTACCTGTTGCAAAGTCTTTGCTGCCTGTGGTACCCACAGCGAAGCGGACCGTATGGGCGGCGGGTCAGTCTCTTGCACCTCCGTTTATTTTGATCTCATAGTGCCCAGCGATCTCGATGGCGACTTGTACTTTGTGCTTTTCAATCCAGTGCTCATTCCGCAACCAAGGGATGTCCCGCCGGTCCTTCGCATCAACGATTCAGTTGGCCGCCAGGGGACAATCACTGTCGGCGGTCGAGTTCATACGCTCTCCGTACGGAACAGATCAGACATGCGCAAAGATGCCATTCAGACATTTATCGCCCTCCGTTGCAACTTTCTACTCGGTGCCATTTCCAAAGAGTGGTGCGCATAGTCGGGACGACACCCCAGCTTGCCGATTGGCCCCCGTGCAAGAAGCTTGTGCCCATGATTGAGGCAGCGTTGGTGCGTGGTTCTTCTCGTTATATGGCTCACGTTGACACCGATCAGGACGTCGTTAAAAGCGGAGGAAGTCTCGCCATGCTGAAGCATAATTTAATCGCTTCAAGGACACGCTCATGGAGGAGGAGGTACCAGGATGGTCAAATCCTCTCGAAACACTGGCCAACATGGTTCCCATATCGAGTCCCGTGGAGACCACGAGCTTTTGCTGCGATCCCCAGCTTGTTCTACGAGCACAGGTGGGCCAGGAGGAGTGGGCCAAGGTCGTGCAGGACGCCGAGAGTGTCATGGCCCAGTATAACAGCAGTCTTCAGGTTGCCATCGAGGCTGACAAGGAGGCCAGTGAGTCAATGTTGACTTTGAGTATTGAAAGTGTTTCCGACACATTCTTGCAGAGTTGCAGGGCTTGGACGAAGACGAAAACCGAGCTGAACAAGTCAAGACGTCTTACAAGGCCAAGTATTTCCCCTGTAGGTATTGTCGATTGTTCTGCTTCTACTGGCTGACTATCGGATCGTAGCACCTAAAAGCATCTTGGATGACCTCAGGCCCAATCTTCTCAAGGCTTCCGTCTGGTGCGTTCCCAAGTTCGGCTTGCGGCATTCACCCACCAGGCCACAGGTATCATACGGGATACCGACACGACAAACAGTCTTTCGCGTGGCTGGGAGCCAGATACCTGAACCAGATCAAGGCCACAGCACTCGGCGGTATGTCTCTACAGGTTATATTTCGCATCGATTCACTCCCGCAGCAGTCGAGGGTCGTTATGTACCCATTTCGGTCGCTGCCAGATCGACGCCGCTGGCTGTTACATCCTCGCCAAGCACACCGCCGCGGAATCCTGTTCGCTCACATGTCCCTGCGACTCCAGTTTCGTTGCCCCGTCCTTCGCGTGTACCCGTACCTCGCCGCCCGTAATAACTCTTCACGATACGGACTCCGAGTCGGAAGGTGACACGCTCGCAGTGCCGAGGCGGATTGCGCGAGAGGATTCCGAGGAAACACTCGTCGAGTCCCCTCACTCACACCGCGCGACTCAGAGACCGCCTGCAAGAACGCAGCAGGGTCATCAGCACTTATTCTTGATTCGTTCCACTGGGGCGCGTGGTGATCGCGTTTGCGCGTGCGGTTTGCTGCGAAAGGCCCCGGGAGCTTGAAACAAACTACTTTCCATCTGTATATGCCATCCTGTAAATTTGTAGCATCGTGATTGAAGCTGTTTATGTCTTTCTTTTCGCCACGCTCCCTTAGCCCACTCGTCGCGTGCATCCTATAGCCCATTCGCTGCTTCCAATGTCCTTCATTTGGCGTCTCTTCCGCGCAGTACGCCCGTTCACTACCTTTGCGAGCTATGCCGCTGACTTGGCAATTAGCAAAAGCCGCCGGATGACTACGAGTCCATTCTGTCTGCCCTCGCTGCGAATATTCAGAAGCGACAAGAACGTCTCTCGGAAATACGTGGGCGGGAGCGTAATTCCACGATGCTGGTGACGCTGTACACGCTTGCTGGGTGGCTTGCCTACGTCGCGGTGTGGTATCTGGGCTTCGTCACCAACAACGCGAACGGCAGACGTGTTCCTCAGGTGGAGAAGACACTGCGTGCATTGCCCGTGTTTGTGGGGCCCATTCTGTGCGTGCCACCCTTGCTCTTCTGGTTGCACACTAACAATGAGCCAGCATTCTGTTTATTCGTCGCATCGTGCAGGTGTGGTATAACCGCAAAGGAAATGCAGAAGGTGCGTGCCCAAGCCAATGAATTCCATCCTCGCCTTGAACTCCGCCCAGAAAAGACACTGCAAACTCTGCTCAAAGAACAACGTCTCAAAGTGGAGGAGATCAAGAAAAAGACCAACTTCTATGAGACACGCGACCTACTTTCGCGATACGAGGGCTCTGCGCCTGGTACGCCGCAGCAACGGAGACCCGGCGGCCCGCCCCAGACCCCACAGCAGTCCCAACGAGCGTCTGTGCCATCGACTGTCTCGAGTAACCATCGTGCTGCCCCACCACCCACTCCCGCCCGTCCAACCCCAGCTGCGCCCCCACAACGCAAGTGGTACGACGCGGTGGCAGACATACTGGTCGGGCCTGAAGATACTTCGTCGTTGAATGCCGAGAAGCAAAAATACGCGTTGATTTGCGAACGATGCTTTGCGCACAATGGACTGGTTGCCGAAGCAGTCTGGGCCGATGCGCGTGAGTGTTGTCCTGCTGCCCTTTTATTTTTGCTCAACTTGAACGACTCAGAATACACATGCCCTAAATGTGGGCACTTTAATGCCTCTGCACGAAGCAGGCGCGTTTTGGAGCGTTCAGCTGCGCCATTATCTGTATCTCAGAATTCAGCACCCGTGTCTGCCCTGTCCGCCTCTCAACACACCAGCTCCGCGCGACCTTTGAATGGGGAGGTCCGCATGCGCGCTCGCAGTTCTGACGCACCTTCAAGCCCACAGAGTGATGGTTCAGAGGAGGAAGGCGAGAGTATGGAGATCGATTCATAGGTATATCATTATAATTTTTGCATACCGTTAGGTAGGACAACTTGTAGGTATCACCCTTTGTACAAGACATGTTACATTGCAGCGGGCGAAGATTGAGATTCGGAGGCTGAGTGAAGAATAAATATATGTGGATAGATATAACAATTGCGGCGTCCGTTTCTGCTCTTCTTCGACGATGCGTGCGTTTCCGCGGGAAACGACCGTGCATCCACCAACAGCCTAAGACACCCGTTTATGAGGGCAATCCAGCGCTTTGCAAAACAAATGGCGCAGAAGGGTTGTCGGGTCGCGTGATCTCGTCATAGATGAGCACTTTAAGATCCTCTTTTCCCAACGGGTCGCCGTTATCAAAATCGAAGAAGGAGGGGTCTATTGGGTCGGCGGTCGGCTCATCGGCAGGGTCATGGTAGGGCTGCGGAGCTCGTTAGATTGGTTGAACAATGGTGAACAAGCATTCAAGGCACGCACCTGGAGATACGGATGCGCGAGTGCTTCCCCGACCTCGATCCGGCGTCTCGGCGAAAAGGTGAGGCATTTTTCCATAAGATCGATGGCATCAGGATTTGCCTTGGGGAACAGGCTGGCAAACGGCCGCTTCTTGCGGAAGGGTAGCGCACGAATGTATTCCCGGCTAGGATAGTGAGAGGAAGCAGGGCAATGAGACATAGGACGTACCTCCTTTGGCTCGAAATTGCGTAAAAAATCGTCGATAGAGGGTGTGCCTAGGATATCGAGGATAATGCTGAGTTGGTGGTGGTAGTCGCGGCCAGGAAATAGAGGTTTCCCGGAAAGCATCTCGGCGAGGACACAGCCTACGGACCACATGTCGATGGCACGAGTGTACTCTTTGAACGTGAGCATGACTTCGGGGGCGCGGTACCATCTGTAAAGGGAGGTTTAGAGAGGGTTTGAAGAGAAATAGGGGACTGACCGAGTGGCGACATATTCGGTCATGAAGGTACTGCTGTCGTTGGCAACATTAGGGGGCGGGCGGGCAGAGCGTGCTAGGCCAAAGTCGCAGAGCTGAGAAGAATGAGTGCGAGAGTATATGGATGAGCACGAGGAGAAAGACCTTCAAGTCACAGTTTGCATTAAGTAGCAGATTGGATGGCTTGAGATCGCGATGTAGGACGTCGGCGCTATGGAGCGCTTTAAGGGCGCGGAGAGTCTGTTTCGTTTGAGTAAGACTGGTTTGGGGACTCGGTTGGAATTTGACCTGGTAGATAAAGTACTGGCAGTGGTCGTCGGAAAGCTCCTGAGTGCGAATAACACGGTGTAGGTCCGTCTCCATGAGCTCTTGGACCAGGTAGACCTCGTTGAATTCGTGTAATGAGGGGGGGCGTAGGATATCGAGGATGGCGATGATGTTCTCATGGTGAAAGTGCCGCAAGAGCTTGATTTCGCGGAGGGTGCGCAGGCAAAACATCGAGTGGTCAAAGGGCGTGATACGCTTGATGGCGACTTTGCGGGACGTCGGGACATGGAGGGCAGAGACGACCACGCCGTATGCGCCCTCGCCGATAACGTCGAGTACGGTGTAGGAGGACCCGACGACGAACCCGTTCATTCGAGAGTCCATAACAAACAGTGACACACTTCACCCTCTTCTCACAAGACACCATGAAGCTCGTTCGCTTCTTGATGAAATTGAACAACGAGACGGTCACCATTGAGCTCAAGAATGGCTCTGTCGTCCACGGCACGATCACCGGTCCTGTGCTACATCCTTGTCCAAGATTTATGGCTGACTCGGAGCAGGTGTCGACATGCAGATGAACACACATTTGAAAACGGTGAAAATTACTGCCCGCAATCGTGACCCGGCGTCCCTCGACGCCCTTTCCATCCGTGGCAACAATATCCGTTATTTTGTTCTCCCTGATGCACTCCCACTCGATACTGTGCGCAATCTGTGACTATACTGCCTACCAGAACTAATTTCTGTCCAGCTGCTCGTTGATGACGCTCCAAACCAAAAGGCCGCAAGAAGGAGCTTGATACTCGTGGCCGTGGCCGTGGACGAGGTGGCGATCGGGGCGGACGAGGGCGTGGTGGGCCGCGTGGCGGTGGACGTGGGCGGGGAAGAGGCTTCTGAGCCCAACGAAAAGGCATTGGTCATTTGTGTGTACTTTCAATCTCACTATCTTTCTTGTACATTTTACCCTCCGCGTACATATCTTTCTGCGAGCGCGTAACAATTTGCTGTAATCCAAAGCAGACGGAAAGAATTCATGTGATCCGAATTGTCTTTTCATTCTCCCTCGTCACTGGCTCGTATTTTATGCCACCAGGGCCAGTTTTCAACTGGCTATGTGTTGCATCCTCTGCGTGTGACGTCTTGGTGCGCGTCGCGCGCGTTAGAGCAAACCAAATCGCGTCTGAAGCCGGTCTAAATGTGCTACCAACACCTCCCTGCCTCCGAAGCAAGGCAGAATCACTGAAAGGCCAACTCGGGCCAATTTTCACGACGCGTCTGTGGTCCAAGACGTCGTGAATGCGGAATCCCTGGGCTCAAAAACCTCAGCAGACCTGTTGAAGGAAGAGTCTCCTGCCGAGGTGAGTTTGGTACGTTTTCTAGCCGTTCATTATTCATAGCGTAGCCCATCGCAGTCCACTTTCATCTATCGTTCAATGCACAAGAACTGGATGCTCCGAGTCTTGCTCCAGAAGTTTCGACGGAAATGGAGCCCCAGCATCTTGGCAGCTCTACGCAGCACGTCGATGAGGTGCAAACTCCGACGCACCGGCTTCAATCCTCAAAAGTCCCCTCGTCCCGCTTGGGGCGACTATTCCACTATGGTGGTCAGTGTGGGCATTATTTTCCTCGCCCTTCTCTGACTGGCACCAGGTCTCGCCGCTTCTCTGGGATACGGCGCTGCATCCGAGATGATTCGGCGCACTGCAAACCCACAGGACTCGCAAGGGTCCGTTATGATGACCGAGGCCAATATTACCCGCCTCGTCACCAAGCTTTCAAGAATGCGAGGTGCTGCCTTGAAATTGGGTCAATTCTTGAGTATCCAAGGTGCGTGCATTTCTTGCTTAAAGTTGTTGCTGACGGCAAAAGATACACACCTCCTCCCTGCCGACGTGGATAAAATCTTCCGTCGTGTGCAAGACGGCGCGCACTACATGCCCGATTGGCAGATGGAGGTCGGTCTGCTACCCTCTCTGCGCCTGGTTTTAGACGCTCTCTATAGCAAGTCCTCACTGCCTCTCTGGGCAACGACTGGGCGCGCATCTTCACCTCCTTTGACCGCGTCCCGTTCGCCGCCGCCTCCATTGGTCAAGTGCACCACGCCACCTTGGCTGCTGCAGTCTCGCCCACCGGTGCAGATGCACGAGTCGCTGTCAAGATTCAGTTTCCTAATATCGCCAATTCAATAGCCAGTGATCTTGGGTATATCAGCATGCTGCTCACAGCGGGACGGCTGCTGCCCAAGGGTCTATTTCTGGATCGCACGATGCAAGTGAGTTGGCCGTTCATTTCATAAATACCCGCTGACTGCGATACCAGGTGATGAAGGAGGAGCTGGCGGACGAATGCGATTATAGGCGGGAAGCGGGATTTCTGCGCGCTTTCCAGACACATTTACAAGGGGATGCTCGCTTCAAGGTTCCCTGGGTGTGGGACGGGAGCACTGAGCGCGTTTTGGTTATGGAGCACATGGACGGAAAGAGTGTAGGCGAGAGGCAGCTTGACCAGCGTGACCGAGATGAGGTGCTTTCTTCTTCTCATTTTTCCCCTCGCGCTGACCCTGGTAGATCGCGGCTCGTATCATCGAACTCTGCCTTAGAGAGCTCTTTTCTTTCCGACTCATGCAGACTGACCCCAACTTTTCGAATTTCCTCTGGAACCCCCGCACGCGCACGGTGGAGCTTGTGGATTTCGGCGCGACGCGGGAGTACGGGAAGGCGTTTATCGACGACTGGCTGCGGCTCCTGCAAGCCGCAGCAAACGACGACCGCGCCGCGTGTGTAGAGTGGAGTCGGAAGGTGGGCTATCTCACGGGAGAGGAGAATCAGGTATGTTCTTCCGTCTCCCTTCCTTCTCTCATTTTGTATTCATTCCCACAGCTCATGCTTGACGCACATGTCGACTCGATGACCCTCCTCGCCACGCCCTTCAAGCCTCACACACCTCAGCCATTTGCGTTTGGTGTGGGTACGCCCTGGGCGGATATCACTGCTCAGATTCGTGCCAGAATTCCGGTGATGGTGCAGCATAGGCTGACGCCCCCGCCAAGGGAGACGTATAGCCTGAATCGGTGAGTCCTATCTCTAGAAGAAGACAATGCTGAACTCGATTTTAGGAAGCTGAGCGGCGCGTTCTTGCTTGCTGCACGACTGGAGGCCAAGGTAGATACACGGAGGCTCTGGGAAGAGGCCGTGACTGGGTACGAGTTTGCCGAGGTAGATGAGAGTATCTAATACATGCTTTGGGTGGGGCATGTTGGATAGCGCCAGGCAGAGTGCCGTGACGGGGGCGATGAAGGAAATAAGAACATTTGAGACATCGTGGCGCTTCAAAGGCCGCAGGATGGATTGGGTTATTAGTTTGGGACGCGTAGAATATTAGGTTTCTATGAAAACTGCGTCCAGTCAGCTGAATAAGAAAAACGATGACCCACCAGAAGTAAGCCATCGAATAATAAAATATAATCTCACAGCCAAAACCCAGCAGCCGCCTCGACGCGGAGTACCTCCTCCCTCAATGCCTCGCTCCCCTCCTCCGACCACTCGATATACTCGACCGCCCTCTTTTGTGGAGAGGAGCGGTTTGTTGCGTGTTCCAACGGATGCAAGTCTGGGGGATGTGGAGGTCGACGTCGACGTCTTCTGCTCATTCGTATGTGAGGAAGACGACTCGAACGCGTTGCTCGGTGTCGTGCTATCGCGTCTCGGTGAGGTTCGGGAAAACGAGAAGAGGTCTACAGACGATGGCAAAGGCGGCGGATGGGTTGCGAGCAGGGCGGGGTCAAAGTTAAGTCAAAGTCGGGGAACGGGGTTGGTATGGTACGAAATACGGCCACACTCCAGGGCCACGATAGGCGCTTCGGCCAAGAGCAGGGACTTGAGAGGAACCATCTCGAAGACCGTATTGCAGAGCTTGAATTCTATGGTTTTGTTTAGTACGAGCAGACAAGAGTAACCTGAGTCTCACAGAGAGCCTGCGCCACCCGAATGACCTACGCCAACAAGGTTCTTGCTTTCAGAGAGGGCCGGAGGTGAGAAACGCGTCAATTGCCGATGCATATTGGAGACTTGGGGCTTGCGTCATCAAGTCCCTCGTTTCGGCGGATGAGAACGCACAATGTAATGCTCTTTCAAAACAACCGCGTTTATGAGGGCTGCTTCACACCCTCGACCACCCAGGCAGAGCGGACTCTGATCGGACGAGAGCCGAGAGAGTTCCTTGTGGCCTGCGCAACGGTCGGGACTAGAGTCATTACCGAAGCTGGGTAACATACACAACGATATGCCCGACGCGAAAATGAACGTGAACCCGTCAGGATCGCAAGTTCCAAGCGTATATCGCGTCGCGACACATTGCGCAAGGGACGATCGTGGCAGTAGGCGAACTGAACGGACTTGGCTTAGAGAGGCAAGAGTGTTTGGGACAACATGGGTGCGGGTCCATCCCTGGTTTGACCAGCGTATAAGAGTGCAGTTATAATGGTAGAGGAAGAGCAGGCATCAAAACAATCTCGGTCACGAACCACAACACGGATGAAGACATGGCCTCGGACGCAACGGAACTCTTCCTGCCCCCCTCGTTCCCCTACCCCATTAAAATCGTGTCCATAGACGCCAGCGAGAACTCGGTTGTCGAGCGAGGAGCGCGTCTATTGAGCTACTCGTTCGTCCACGTTCCTGCGACTCCCGAAGCCAAGCCCGAGTCGCGCTTCGGTACCTGGGACTGTGCTATCGAGGGAACCATCACAGCCTGGAAGGTCCGACCTGGAGATGTCGTCTCCCAGCGCAAGGCCAAGGACCGCCCCGTAGTTCTTGTCCTCGAGGAATGCAAACACGGCATGCAAATCTCGGGCCTCTGCGTTCTCTGTGGCAAGGATATGACCAAGTGCGTGTAATATACAACGGACAAGTACTCGTAGCTGACGTCCTGCGAGTTCTGACTACATCGGATTCGCTGATTCGTCGCGTGCACATATTCAAATGACGCACTCTGCCAACGGCCCTCTCGTTTCGCTCGAGGAGGCCCAGCGCCTCGAGAAGGAGACTGCGGACGAACTCCTCAATTCACGTAAACTATCTCTTATTGTCGACCTCGATCAGACTATCGTGCACGCCACGGTCGATCCTACTGTGGGCGAGTGGCGCGCCGAGGGCGCGGCGTGGAAGGCGCGTCAGGCAGCCAAGCCGGAGGATGACACGGAACCAGATGAGGAGTGCAATCCGAACTGGGAGGCTCTCGAGGACGTCGGCGAATTCAGACTTGCTCCCGAGACATTTGGCATGTCGGGCAAGGGAAAGAGCAAGATGATGGAGAACGATGGGCCCGTTTACTACATTAAACGAAGGTACGAATGCGTTCCACCTTTCAGCACATTCTCATGTCTGTAGACCCGGCTGGAAAGAGTTTCTGGATGATATGGCCACCAAGTACCAGATGCATGTTTACACCATGGGCACGCGCGCATACGCGGAGCAGGTGTGTGCCCTCATCGACCCCACGGGCAGCGTTTTTGGCGGGCGTCTACTCAGCCGTGACGAGAGCGGGAGTCTGACTCAGAAGAGCCTTCAACGGCTATTCCCCTGCGATACTTCCATGGTAGTCATTATCGACGACCGTGCCGATGTCTGGGAATGGAGTCCGAATCTCTTAAAAGTCGTTCCATGTAAGTTTGACCTTGACTCATTCCTTCAGTTCTTGAACTATTTCTAGACGACTTTTTCGTTGGAATTGGCGACATCAACTCGGCGTTCCTCCCTAAAATTGAGCCGCTGGCGCCTCCCGTGACTCCTCCCGAAACCCCAGCCAAATCGGATCCAACAACGAAACCCCTGCCTTCAGCCGATCCAGCGCAAGTAGATCCGTCGGCCCCGACACCCGTTCCTCTTGCTGTGACGGCCGCCAAAGAACTCACTGAGACGGCAATGCTAACGCAAAACTCGATTGAGTTGGAAGCGCAGGTTGAGGAGCGCCCGTTGGCGAAAAAGCAGGAAGAGCTTCAGGTCGCGGCGGAGGAAACTCCGAGCACGGCATCCAAGCCAGCCTCCGAGCCGACTCCGGCCGATTCGACTCCCACGACGGAGAAGCCGCCTCGGAAGGCTGCGTTGCTCAAGAACGACGATAATGAGCTTCAGCGGCTGGGCAAGCTTTTGGATGAGGTTCACCGACGGTTCTTTACGGCGTACGAAGCACGGCAGGTGGAGCCGCCGCCTATACCTCCGTCCAGTCGACGACGCAACTCGATCAAGCCCAAGCCCGTGTATGATGTGACGGTGGGTATTCTGGTTGTGTGCTAGTTTCGTGGCTTGATCTTTTCGCTAGCTCATCATCCCGCGAATCCGGACCGAAGTCCTAGACGGGGTACATATCCTGTTTTCCAGTGTGATACCGCTGGATACGAATCCGGAGGGGACGGAGATTTGGCGGATGGCGCGGATGTTTGGCGCCAAGTGCTCGACGGAGCTTACTCCCGATGTGACACATGTTGTGGCTGCCAAGGTCCGTCCCTTTTCCTCATCTTCATAGTTGGCCTAACGCCTTGATGTTAGCGCGGAACGGTCAAGGTTGATGCTGCGCGGAAGCGTGGCGGGATCAAGATTGTGTGGCTCGCGTGGTTCACGGATTGCATCGCGTTGTGGAATCGGCAAGATGAGACGGCGTATCTGCTTGACGATCTGCCGGTTGCGACTGGGCCGTTGACTGTGCCTCCACTTGAGGAAGAGGCGTTGGATGAAGAAGATGAGGAAGGCGGGGCGAATAGGGACCTCGCGTTGGATGCGATCAATTGGAACGATATCAACGACGAGGTGGACGCTGCTATGAATGAGAGTGATGATGAGGGTGAGGATGGGAGGAGTGAGATGAGTATGATGTCGGAGGATGAGTACACTGACGATGCAAGCAGGTTGGTGTTTCTTTTGAATCCCCAGTGGGTTTTTATTGACGCATTTTCCAGTGTACAGACTAATAGTGGCCCGTCAACGCCAACGCGTCTAAAGCGGAAACGTCTACGCAGTGTTACGCCCTCTTCGGATGGGATGAACGGCAGCGTTGCCGGAGACGTCTTGCGCTCGCCGTTGGCCAAGCGGAAAAAGGTGGCTGCGGAGCGGACGGGGTACTCGAAGCTCAAGGAAGGTATAACTGCCGACGAGTTGTCTTCCTCTGTGGCGGCGGGTAAGCAACGGAGTGTGGACGATGATCTAGAGGAGAGTGGGCAGACACCAAAATCTTCTCCTTCGAAATCTTCGGATGATGGGATGCAAGAAGAGGAAGAGGTTGACGGAGGGGGAGACGATCAGGACGATTTTCTCGCTCGTGAACTGGAGGAGGAGTGGGGGTAGCCTGTGCTTTCTGTTTATATTATTGCTGGGCTTGTACTAACATCTGTATCGGACCAAATCACGGAGACATTCTGCGCGAACCTTGCATCTTTCAATTTGTCCGTCTATCCTCCCGCCGTCGTCCGCGCGAAGGCGCAGTTTGTCGGTCTTGGACTTGACTGTATCCTAGAATGCTCGCCGACGTTCAGTGCTGCGTCTCCTCACCGGTATACGCCGCGTCGGCGACGGCGATCAACTTAACTTAAGCCACCAGCAGTAGGCTTAGCATGACTACAACAGGCAGCTCACCGGCGCGTCTTCGAAAATTTGTCGGCCGGCCAAGCGTATGCGGACGCTCACTCGGGAGGACTCAGGAGACTGCCCGAGGCTAGGAGATGGGGACCGTGTGCAGTGGCTTTGTTTTCAAGATGTGTTCTTTTCGTAGTTTTAACGTTGGGAATTATGAGGTGAGGGCCCCATCGTCTTGGTGCTTGAACCTTGCTGGTTCCATCCAGGCTTGGGATGTAATGAAAAATTCTCTCGCGAGCACACTGTTCTTCTTAAATCTGCTAGCACAACTCTCCGCGTTTTCCTCTGAGAAGGGATCGCCGTTTGAATGCTGTACAATTTGTGTACAATGCAGATTCACTATAAGTAGTCTTGTGGCTACCGCGCTGTCAGTGGGAGTGGGACTGGCGAGGATCCCCTTATTTAAGTTTCCCGTTCTGGAAAGCACGCGCACGAGCCTTGCATGCGGTTGATTCTTGACACGTGGAATGTATTTTGAGGCGCAAGAAGATTGCAAGAAGATCAAGTATCTTATTGTTAAGACCGGATAGCATAGCTAGAAGAATGACACAATAGTCTCAGTGTCGTGTGTTAACAAGAGCTGAGTTGTAGTACCTAGAAGAATGACACGATAGTCTACATATAAGTCAATAGGTGCTCTTCTCGGTACAGCGGAGAATCTCACCTCAGCGTCATGTGTTAACAAGAGCTGAGGTGAGATTGGTACCGCACGGCTTCATGACCCGGTGTTACGTCCCGTTCCAACTTCATCCAATTCCGGACCCCGGTCCCCGGAGTCCGGTTATCAGATAAAGTTTGGGATTTGGAAAGACCGGGAAAACGACCGGCATCAGGGACCGGCAGCATGGCAGCCAGTCATCAGTGACGTAATCACATGCCTTGCGCGTCCGACAGCCTATGGCCCTACTTACTCCTTGCCAAGGCCTGCCACTGGCAAGACTCGCCCCCCGTCGTGAGCCAGCTCCACGCAGTCTCGTTGCGCAGCGTCGTCGCCATCCACAGGCAGAAGCTCATGCCGACACGATCCCGATGGTGTCAGTCCTGCTAGGCCTGAGTCTGGTCGGCGTCGCTCGACATCCCCCGGCCCCGTTGCTCAGGGCTGAAGCACAACGCTAGGCGACTCCTCTTCTCTCCTCGCTCACCAACAGCCATTCGGCAAGCGCCGTAGCGGGCCACATAGTGCATTTCCCGCCCATCCTGCCTTGTCCCGTATGGCCGCCCCGACCCCGCCTGGACACCGTCTCGCCACCGCCTCGCCCGTTGCTGAATCGCATCCATCATGGCCGGACCTCTGCTCCCTCCAAGCTCCCTCCCCTCCTCCGAGTCCTCTCCCGGCTCTCTGGGGCACTGTATCTATCCTTTCACATTGTCTCTAGTACACAATTTTTGTATTCCAGAGTCACTTTGAAGCCGCTCCTTGAAGCTGTCTCAGAATGCAGTTATTGATCCGCCCTCATTGGCCGTAGCCGGCCAATTGACCGGCGGCTATTTGGCGGCTATTTGTCACCGCCGGTTTTTCCAAATCCCAAACGCACTCGGTTATCATCATTCGGATTCCGGATCCATCCCATCTGTCGGGCCGACTCCTGCTTCTTGGACTACTCCGGGTATTTGGGTTTTTCACATGTAAAAGGAACCTTGACAGGGTGCGGACTTAATCACCTTATATCCACTTAGCCGGTTATGTCCGTTCTCAAGTCTATTTTAGTGTCTTGACATATATCTCTCACACTTAGTATATAAGACTTTCCTTTTGTAGTCGGTACTTCAGTTTGATTATTGATGTTCTTGGTGCATTCCACCTTGGTCTTTCCGAGTCCCTCCTCTCTCCTCTCTCCAATTGGATTCCATATCCGGAAGTCCGGTCCGGTCCTCATCTCACATTGCTGGGCAGACGGTCACCCTCAACCTTAGTGGTGACATCACCGTTCCTCCGACATTTGCCCCGGAACTCTGGTCCTTTTGACATCGACCCGGAACTCCGGTCCAACTCTTCCCCGGGTGATTTTATCCCTCGCTACGTCTAGTGAGCAGCACGAGTACGAGTATTCGCAGAAGCTGGGAAAACCATACTCGCACTCGCACAAGGATTGATGGCGAATACTTGTGTATTAGTAAGCAATATTTGCGAGTATTTGCAACTCACAACTATTTTTGTTCATGATCAGTCAGCTTGAATGCACTTTGGCAGTGCAGAATCCACAAGCACTCAATTGATAATAAGGAGAGGCACGAGTATCGAGTGGTACGAATATTCGCGCCATTTCATTCGCGAATACGAGTATTCATATTCGCGAGTGATGGTGGCGGTGCTATTCGTGCGAATGCGAATATCAGTTTCTGGAAAAGTTGCTACTCGCGAATATTCGTCGGGCTACCGTAAGCTCACAGAACAACCCTAAATAGGAAATTTGATGATCAGCTGATCACGGCATCATTCGGCATGCCGGCACTTGGCAATCACTTTGTAACGTATGACACTTCCCATGCAAGATTCAATGCAAAATCAGTCAATGATGTGTTCATTGCCTGTGAACATTTGTATTCACCGTTGATAGACCTCTGATAGACTGAGTGATGACTGAAGAAACACCTGTTCTCAGTCATCTCAATAAGATATGAATCAAGGATTTGTGGATTCTTAACCACCAGAGAGCATTCAGGCTTGTTGAGTGGAAATAGTTGCCACTCTCAAATACCCGTGAATACTCACGAATGGTGCTTACTAATCCACGAATATTCGCCATCAATACTCGCGGCAAATGCGAATATCATTTTTTGAACTTTGACGAATATTCGTATTCGCGAATGTATACTCGTGCCTCTCCTTAATTGATAAGGTGTAATCTTTGAGTCACAATGGAGTCATCTCAATGAATTGACTGACAAGTAGTGTTTCTTGAGTCATTGGTCATCCAATGAGCAATCCATCAAAAGTGAATTCAAATGGTCACAGACAATGATCAGGTAGTGACTGATAGGTAAATTGAATTCTGTACAGGAATAGACATATGTACATTACAGAGTGATTGCCACGTGCCGACATGCCGAGTGATGCCGGTGATCAAATTGCCTATTTGGGTCTGTTCTATGAGCTTACGGTAGCCAGGCGAATATTCACGAGTACCAAGGTTTTTGGAAACCAATACTCGCACTCGCACGAGTAGCACAGCCACCGCGCACTCGCGAGTATGAATACTTGTACTCACAAGTGAAATGCCGCGAGTATTCACAGCACTCGATACTCGTGCCACTCCCTAGCTACGTCCTTCTCGGATCCGACACCTAACAACCACCCGCTCTCATCTAGTCTCGTCTCCACTGTGGAAGTAAGAGAAGAAAACACTTCAAACTCACCCAATTTCATCTTCGACATGACCCCGCCACTTTTCCACAAATCCTCACGGCTGTTGCATGCATCTGGATGGCAGGCATAAGAGTGTGGAGAAGAATAAGAGCATCAGTGCCGGTAAGCACTGCCCGTTCGCAGAGACCATCCAATCTCAGGAATTAACTGAAGTCTGACAGTTCTATCTCAGAGCGGGACAGTTGGAAAACTGTGGGTGCTTGATCTCAAAAATTCTACTGAGATCGACAGTTTTCTTGCTGCTATCAGGTGATTCTTCCCATCCGACCCCGGGTTCCCAGTGCATCTATCATTCATTGCCGTGGTAGCATTCAATGAGCTGACATGCTTTCCAGGACCTCACATCCACGATTCGGCGCCTGTTGAACTATGCAAATGGAAATCAAATGCCAGCCGTCATTCGTTCTTTGACAGTTTTCAACACCCATATCGTGGGATGCACCAAGGTGGCTGGCCAGGCTTCCCACAGGCAGAAGCGCACCATGGTCAGTGAGTCTCTGGATTGCTGCCGAGTTCTTGGATGTCCATTTCGGAATACAGGTCTACAGCTTCAACCTGAGTGAAAAGGCCAAAGCCCTCGCTGACTTGTTGAACAACTGCCCGATTGATCCCACCGCTCCGTGAGGCAGCTCTAAAAATGAGAACATCATCTGGCGCGATCGAATCCCGTCTCCCTGCACTCTCCGTACCGTTTTAGCTGATACCGTGTGCCGCCCAAATTCCAATGATTTCATCTGCGACAAGACAGCTGGGCTCCACATTTGCGAAGTTAACGAGAGCACTATTTTCATCGGATCCGTTCATTCAGGTAGGTGCCCTGCCTGGGTTTCTCTCTTCCTGGCTAAACCTTGGATGCAGTGTTGGAAGTTGTTGATCAACTGATGATATTGATTGATGGACTGGTGGCATTCTCGTGTTCTGGTCATGTGACCATGTTTCTGCTACTCATCTGACATGGGAGAATTCCCAGGATATGCTTCTCTCTTATTGTATTTACCAATTAGGACTTCCTTTTTGTTCTTACAAGGTATATAGGTAGCTGTCATGTAGCCAGTTCTCACTGTTGACTCCAGGCAAGTACTTTACTGCACTTCAATACATGAGTTCTCACTGTTGACTCCAGTCCCTATCTGCTACCTGCTTCAACACACAGATGGGTTCCTCAAGGTGGTGCCGCATGTGGTTGTCGTCTGCGATGTTTTGGCCCAGCATCACAGGATCTCCTCAATTGGTTTCAGAAGACCGTCGATACTGCAGTTTCTGAACGGCGCGATGTCCGAATATGTCCTGACATTTTCAAGGGAGCAGATTGTCTTACGCCCCATATAGCCAAAGCATCAAGGCAAGATGGTTCAGCTGGGGTTGAACGCTGGGCCATGCCATGCCTGTGTTTGGGGACTCGCCAAGAGCTACACCAAATCCCTCAACTTGGATACCAAGTGTTGGAGATTGTGTTTTGGAGTGTCCGATCACATGACGATATGCATCTCCTTTTTATTGTGTTCACCTTCATCTTCTTTCTTATTGTTCTGATCACTATCTTTCTTATTGTTCTGGTAGTGATCTCTCTTATTGTCTTGGTACAGATCTGGCTCTATTGTCTTTGTAGGTATATAGCTAGCTACCTTGCAATGGATCTAGGCTTTTCGCCTCCCATCTGTGACTGCTATATCAGCACCCATCTGAGACCCTGCCTTATCAGCACCCTATCTGAGACCACCCTCCCCCTTATTGCAACAGTACAGGGGGGTGGGCACTTTGTGGACTTGACCCTCCGCGTTGTGGTCAAACAAGCTGCAGGGACCATGTTCGCTTTTGACCCCTCCATGCCCCATGGAACAACCCGTCTTTGCAGAGCACATAACCGCGGAGTGGCAGTCACATTTTCCCAGCACATCCATAACACTTTTATGAAGGTGAAGGCTGGGAACGCCATCGAGTCAGGTGCAGGAGACGGGAACCAGAGTAGCTAAGGTACTGAGAAAAAGGATGGAATTTGTTTTGAATGAAATTACATCTTGCAACGTGAATTCTAGAGCTTGTTGCAGGAAGACAAAAGAAAAACTCTAAAAATGGCAACACCAGATCCCGCGCTGAATTGAACACAGGTCTTCCCATCAGCCAGCCCTGAACAGAGCCAGGGACATCAAAACCGCTACACTAAGTAGCCAATGGACTAGGGTGAATATTGTTTGATGGGACAGCATATATATCTATCTTGTCGCCCAAACTAGTGACCACATCTCGATGTGAGATCTGTAAAATATAGAAATGTAGCTATAGTTTGTCAATTGTACTATATATACATCACCATTCCCTGGATCCACTCCTTCTCCTTGGCTGTGCGCTGTGCCTTGACCTCAGCGTCAGCATTCTTGAAAGCAGCATCCGTCTTGCAACCGTTTTACAGCCAGTGGAATAAGCCACCCGCAGTGTACTGAGCAAACGACGTGTGCGTCTCATTCTTGCCAATTGGGGTGTTGGAGTGCTTGATGAGCGCGGAGGGAATGAGGACGGTGTTGAATGGTGGGAACGGGTTGGCAGTTAGGTACCCGGTTCCCTTTCCCTCTCGTGATTGTCATGGATGTTTACATACACGATATCTATGTACCAAGATCAGTGTGGGACAGATCGTCTTGATATAGTTACATTAGCGGTACCAATACCGGATAAACGGACCTAGGATACTCATAGTAGCTTACTCGTCGGCTCCCGCTCTTTGTATAAGTAGTTTCCCTCTCTGAGGTTATTCCTCAGAGAGAAAGAACCCGAATACATTGGTTTCTCATATACTCCTCTTAGTCGCCCTTTAGTCGACCTCGTCGAGCGGACCATCCTCCGGCCCTCTTATTCCAACAAGGAGGTTGCGCACCCATTTGGTCTCCTTGCCTGTGTCCACCCAGCAATGTACTCTGCTTCAGTAGTGGAGTGTTGAAGCAGGCAGCACAGATGAACTGAGGTCAACAGTGAGAAACTCTGTATTGGTGACTATGAAACTACATGCCTGAGGTCAACAGTGAGAAACTGGGGACCTAGGCTACATGACAGCTGACTATATACTTGTCAGAACAAAAGGAAGTCCTAATTGGTAAATACAATAGGAAAGAAGCATATCATGGGAGATTTCCCATGTCAGATGAATATCAGAAACACGGTCACATGACCAGAACACGAGAATGCCATCAGTCCATCAATCAATATCATCAGTTGATCAACAACTTCCAACACTCCCCCGGGACCTGGGCAGTCTCGCCTAGCTCCCCCGGATTCCCATAACTCCTAGTAGACGTTGCAGAGCAGGACGAGGGAGGGGCTTGGTGAGCAAGTCAGCTAACTGCTCCTGGGTTGGCACATATTCAATACGAAGAGTGCCTCTGGCCACTTCATCTCGAAGCCAGTAGTGAGCAAGGTCAAGATGTTTCATCCGACCATGGTGCTCAGGATTTTTGGAGACTTGAATGGCAGACTGATTGTCCATGTAGATCACAGAACTGCCAAACACCTTGTACCCCAACTCCCATAGCAAATTGCGCACCCATTTTGTCTCCTTGCCTGCATCCACTCCTGCAATGTACTCTGCTTCAGTGGTGGAGAGCGAGACTGTAGACTGCAGCTTGCTTTTCCAGCACACTGGTGCACCATTCATCATGACAACATAGCCACCTGTGCTTTTCCCGGTGTCTTTGCAGCCACCATGATCAGCATCAGTGTAGGTGATAAAGGAAGTGCCAGATGGTGATTTGGTGTAGGTGAGTTTGTAGTCCAGAGTACCTTCGATGTAGCGGAAGAGATGCTTCACAGCTTTCCAGTGGGCTTCACCAGGATTGCTATTGAAGCGGGAAAGGATGCCGACAGCAGTAGAGATGTCAATGCGTGTTTGGGTAGCCAGATAGAGAAGAGATCCAACTGCAGAGGTAGACAGATTTGTACTGCTTGGATTCCTCTTCAGTCTTGGCTCCCATTTCCTTGGTCAGGACAAGCCCAGGAAGCATTGGAGTGCTCACTGGCTTGCAATCCGACATGTTGAACTGCTCAAGCATGTTCACAGCATATTGGCGCTGTGAAAGAGAGACGGTGCCAGCCTCAAAGTCACGCTCAATCTTGATGCCCAGTAACCACTGTGTGGGACCAAGATCCTTGACCTTGAATGATTGGCCAAGTTGAGCAATGACCCTGTCTATGTCTTTGTTGTCTTTGGCAGCAATGGTGCCATCATCAACATAGATAGGAAGGATGATCCGCACTTTGCCGTCATAGTAGACATAGCAAGAGCGATCAGACTGGGTGCACCGGAAGCCCATAGTTAAGAGCTTCGCATTCAGCTTCTTGTTCCATTGGCGGCCAGCTTGTTTCAAGCCGTAGATGGACTTGTTGAGTTTGAGAAGCTGGCCCTTCTCTCCTTGTGGAAACCCTTCGGGCTGAGTCATAAAGACATCCTCCTCCAGGTCTCCATTGAGGTAAGCAGATGACTTCTGAAGTCAAAGGAACGAAGCTGAAGATCATGCTGAGCAGCCAACGCAAGGACAATGCGCAGGGTGGCATGCTTGAAGGTGGGGGAAAAGATCTCGTTGTAGTCAATGCCATGGCGCTGACCGCGACCATCTGCAACAAGTCGAGCTTTGTAACGCTCAATTGAGCCGTAAGACTTGTGCTTGATGACAAAGACCCATTGAGAGCGGATTGGCTTTACGCCAGGAGGTGCATCTACAACATCCCAAGTGCAGTTCTCAAGAAGAGAGTTTATCTCTGAGACTGCAGCTTCTTCCCAAAGATGTGCATCAGGTCGCCGCAATGCGTCATGATAAGAACGCGGATTGCCTGACTGGATGGCGGACCTGGCATACTCCACAGAAACCGAATTGGCTTCTTGCAACACCACATCTGCTGGATTGCCTTCATGAGCAACAATCAGAGCGCTGCCTGAAGTAAGCAGCAACTCATCATCGCTTTCTGAGTCTGGATGGGGGACAGGCTCAGGCTCAGGCTCATCATCAGAATCAGGGACAGCAGGAGCTGGCTCCCTAGGCGCTGTTTTCCACCATTCACCAGGCTGCCGATGTTCAGTAGTTTGGCCATGGAAGCGGCGGCGTGCAGCAATTCCAACTGGTGAAGGGGGGTTTAGAGCTGGATCTGGTGATTGGGAGCGGCTAGGGGGCAGCTCGACTTAAGCTGGTGCTGGTGGAGGAGTGTGAGGAGGGGAAGGAGGGGAAGGATTTTCAGCCTCAGGGGGTGCTCGATGCACATTGAAACCATCATCATCGTCATCATCACTATCATTTCCATCTCCCCCGGCATTGTGCACACCCTTGGGCTTGGTGGCAGGTAAAGGTAGGTTTTGGATGGAGGAGGAAGGAGGTTTTTTAGGGCAACGCTGCATGGCTTGTGGGTTGTTCCCAGGAAAGTAGCGCTCGTCAAAGACAGCATGTTCTGCAATGACAATCTTCCGAGTGACAGGGTTGTAGAATTTCCAACCCTTGTATTCTGTTGGATACCCAACAAAGATGCATTTCTGGAAGTGTATCCCAGAGGTGTCGCGTTTGTCCTTCTGCACAGGCACATAGGCAAGGCAGCCAAAGACCCGAAGATGTGTCACATCCGGCTTCTCCTTGTGCCAAAGCTCATAGGGAGTGGTGTCATCCGGAATGTGAGACGTAGGATGCATGTTGGCCACATGGATGTAGGACTCAACAGCAAGTGCCTTGAAAGAAGGCGGAAGATTTGCTTCATGTAACATAGCAGTTACATGCTCATCAACGGTGCGATTGCCCCGTTCAGCCATCCCGTTCTGTTGCGGTCTATTCCTCGTCGAATGACGACGCACAATGCCCTCTGCAGCCAGAAAGTCTGCAAATTCAGTGGACATGTACTCTCCACCTTCATCATCCTGGAACGCCTTGATTTGCGATTAAAGTGATTCTCAGCTTGCGCCTTGAACACCTTGAACGCTTTCAATGCTCCACTACCATGTTGGAAAATGGCTGAAGCAGGATTCGAACCTGCGACCTTCTCAGTATATTCGAGATGCTCTTTAACCAACTGAGCTATTCTGCCGATAGTGTGAAGGGAACTCCCAGAAGGACCTTCAACACTCCCCCGGAACCCGAACACTATTGGCTCTTTGGGATCTCACAAAGGGGGGCACCATTTTCTTAGGCACTGGCCAGAATGCGGTCGTTACTCGTCTTACATCTGGTAGTTGCTGCTACCATGTTGGAAAATGGCTGAAGCAGGATTCGAACCTGCGACCTTTTCAGTATATTCGAGATGCTCTTTAACCAACTGAGCTATTCTGCCGATAGTGTGAAGGGAACTCCCAGAAGGACCTTCAACATGGAGAACGAAACTGTAGACTGTAGTTTGCTCTTCCAACTAACTGGAGCACCATTCATCATCACAACACAACCACCTGTACTTTTCCCGGAGTCCTTATCGCCTCCATGGCCAGCATCAGAGTAGGTTACAAAGGAAGTGGGTGAGGATGAACGGCGATAGGTAAGCTTGTAGTCCAGAGTACCAAGCCCATTGAAAGGAGCTTTGCATGCAGCTTCTTGTTCCACTGCCGGCCAGCCTGCTTCAACCCATAGATGGCTTTACCAAGGTGAAGCACCTGGCCTGGTTTTCCTTGTGGAAAACCTTCAGGTCCAGTCATATAGACATCTTCCTCAAGATCTCCATTCAGGAAGGCAGATGAGAAATCAAAGGAATGAAGATGAAGATCATGCTGAGCAGCAAGAGCAAGGACAATGCGAAGGGTGGATGCCTTCATGGTGGGAGAGAAGACCTCGACAAAGTCAATGCCATGGCGTTGGCCACGGCCATCAGCAACAAGCCGAGCTTTATAGCGCTCAATGGTGCCATCAGACTTGTGCTTGATGAGAAAGACCCATTGAGATCAAATTGGCTTAATGCCGGGTGGACAATCCACAACATCCCAGGTGCAGTTCTCCAGCAGTGAGTTAATCTCCTCCACTGCTGCCTCCTTCCACAGATGCACATCCTCACGTTGCAAAGCTTCGTGATAGGAGCGCGGGTTGCCAGAGTGGATAGCAGACCGTGCTGTTGAATGGTGGGAAACGGGTTGGCAGTTAGGTACCCGGTTCCCTTTCCCTCTTGCGATTGTCACGGACATTTACATACACGATATCTATGTACCAAGATCAGTGTGGGACAGATCGGCCTGATATAGTTACATTAGCGGCACCAATACCGGATAAACGGACCTTGGATACTCATAGTAGCTTACTAGTCGGCTCCCGCATGTTGTATAAGTAGCTTCCCTCTCTGAGGTTATTCCTCAGAGAGAAAGAACCCGAAAGCATTGGTTTCTCATATACTCCTCTTAGTCACCCTTTAGTCGACCTCGTCGAGTGGACCATCCTCCGGCCCTCTTATTCCAACACATGCATACTCCACAGAGATGGAATTGGTTTCCTGGAGCACCATATCTGCTGGATCTCCTTCATGAGCAACAATGAGTGCGCTTCCAGCTTGGATCAACAACTCATCATCGCTCTCAGGCTCTTCAGGTGCAGGGACAGTGGGAGAGGATGGCTCATCGTCGGAGTCGACAACCGCTGGAGTAGGTTGACGAGCTTCCCAGCGGCGCTCGACCTCAGGGCGACGGTCCCTTTCTTGTCCACGCTGTTTGCGACGAGTAGCAACACCAGTGGGAGAAGGAGCATCAGGCAGAGGAGCAGGAGGTGGTGTAGGAGTACAATGACCAATAGGATCAGGAGAGGGTGATCTGGGAGTAGCAGGTGGGGAAGGAGGATCTGCTGGCTCAGGAGCAAGTAGATGAGCTTCAGCAGCTGGAGGTGCAGGTGGATTGGCTAAAACAGCCGGAGGGGGTGCAAGATGCACATTATCATCGTCCTCATCTCCCCCGGCATTGCGCACTCCTACAGATGGAGTCGCTGGCACAGAAGGAAGAGAATGGATGAGCGAGGATGGAGGAGGTGTCTTTGGGCACTTTTCATAGCCTCAGGACTTGCTCCAGGAAAATAACACTCGTCAAAGACAATGTGTTCCGCAATGACTATGTTGCGGGTGATAGGATTGTAGAACTTCCAACCCTTGTATTCGGATGGATAGCCCACAAAGATGCATTTCTGGAAGTGAATCCCAGAGGCATCACGCTTGTTCTTCTGCACAGGCACATAGGCCAGGCAGCCCCATACTCGAAGATGCGCCGCATCTGGCTTCCCCTTGTACCAGATTTGGTAAGGAGTGGTGTCTGGAATGCGCGCAGTAGGATGCATGTTGCCCACATGAATGTAGGCTTCCACAGCGAGTGCCCTGAAGGAAGGCGGAAGATTTGCTTCATGCAACATAGCAATTGCATGTTCATCCATGGTGCGGTTACCAAGTTCAGCCGTCCTGTTCTGCTGTGGTCTATTTATTCCTCATTGAATGACGACGCACAATGCCTTCAGAAGCGAGGTAGTCCTCAAACTCTGTGGACATGTACTCTCCACCTTCATCATCCTGAAACGCCTTGATTTTGCGTTCAAAATGACTCTCAGCATGAGCTTTGAACTTCTTGAACGCCATGGGTGCACCACTCTTTCTTTTCATGTGCAGCACCACTTTGTAGCCAGTGTTATCGTCAACAAAGACAATACGGTGCTTCCAGCCTTCACGAGTGAAGACTTTGTACTGCTTCAAATCAGAGTGGATGAGATCAAGGGGCGCTTCAGCTCGATGTCCAGTGGAAGGGAAAGGAGCAGCATTCAGCTTGCCAGCAAGGCATGGCTCACAGATTGGATCTGGCTTCTGGTCCGAAGTGAGAGTGGCACCAGTAACCAGACCCTTGCGCAAGATCAACTTTGTATCAGAGTGGTGGCCAAGCCGACGGTGCAGCAAGTCCAGATCAAGGGGCAAGGTTCCAACTGTGGACATAGCTGTGAACTTTGGGACTTCTATCTCCCTGACATATGCCTGGTTCCTCTCATCAATGTCTGCCTCGAAGAGTAGTTGGTTACGCCAGATGAAGGATATAAGGGTTCCTTGCATCGTGACGAGATAGTTGTGAACTCGGGCAAGATATGTGGTAGAGATGAGGTTGTGAGACAACATTGGAACATATAGGACCTTGGTCAGGATGACAGATGGGCTGGGGCGTCCATTGATGACTGGATACAGCTCTATCTCTCCAATCAGCTCAGAATACACAACAACTCTATTGGCAACTTTGATTGCAACTCGATGAGAGTAAGCATTGAGCAATAGCTCACGCCTGGGTGTCATGTGTGAGGTGGCTCCAGAATCAGGATTCCACAACTGGGCAGGAGGGAGTTGAGCTGAATTCGAAAGAAGACTAGCATTGGACACCCGATGAAACAGCTGCTCATGTGGGGTTTCATCTTTGAAACAGTCCAGAAACCAGGCTAAGTTGCCTGCTGAACAGTCCAAGACGGCATGGGTTCCACCACAGAGCATGCAGAAGAGTGCCTGGGTGGAAATGGGGGTAGGAACGTGCAAAGGCATCAAGAAATGATAATGAAGTTCCAAGGCAAATGTGTGCAGATGGCTAGAACCAGATAAACTGGGCCCTCAGGAGTGTGTGTGAAGAATGGATGTAGGTAAAGCAAGAGATGATGGAGATGGTCAAAAGACTAGTTCTACTGAGCAACCAGTTGTCGAGCACTAATGGCCCCAACCCCAAGATCAACGGATTGACTACCATTTGTTTCCTGGTGGACTAAAGACTACCTCCCAAAGAGGGTTTGTCCCAACAGTTGACACTGAGGTCATCGGTCACCTTTAATTCCATGGTAAACATTCACCCTAATACACGGGTGGATTTCATTGGAAGGGCATCGGGGATTTCATGGTGATGTCCTGAAAATCACAATAACTGAATTCATGAAAAAATTAGAATGACTCACGAACTTGCATTCATGCACCTATCTTCATGATCATCATGGAATAATACTTGAATGCGGAGGGAAAGCAGTAAGATTCACACATCTATTACGGTGAAAAGTGTTATTATTTCTACGTGAATATGACTAGTTACTCGTCCTCGTGCTCGTCCTCATCCTGCAGTTCCTTCCACCCGCAGCATCCTCGTCCCGGCCCTCGTCATCATCGGACTGGATATGAGGTGTGCCGACGGCTAGAGCGCGCTGCCGCCAATGGAGTGGATGGCACCGGGACCGTGACGAGGGAGTGGGGATGCTTTGCTTCGGGGAAGTCATGAACCTAGAGAACAGTCAGTCGAGGCAAACAGAGATGGCGTATGATGACACATGATGCGATAAACCAACCCCACTTGCTTGGGATCCTGAGCCGGCTAACCGTTGTCCCAAGAAAGATCTAGAAGAGCCTGCGGAAGAGAAGACAAGTGAGTGGGCGAGAAAACAGAGAGAAAATTACGCACCTGCATCCTTGTCGAGCTTCTCCTCCAGCCTTGCCGCCGTTGAGAGGTGCCAGCGGGTTGTGGGTGGTGTGTCGAGCGGCGATGGTTCTCTTGCTCTCTGTGGTGGGTGTGAAGTCATGGTGTGTTGTATGAGCAAAAGAGCTGGGGCGAGCGCACTTTGGGGTGGGGCGGTGGGGCGGTTGGATGATGGTGTGCGGCACAAAACAACCGGGAGATTCAGGCCAGCCAGACCCACAGGTCGGGAGGGCCGGCAGGTGCATAGTGAAAGGCTTTGGGGCGTGACAGACAGCGAGGACAGAGCATTGTGGTGGTCGTACGGGTGAGAAAGACAAGTGATACTGATCCGCAGTGGACTGACGTCACATATTCGTCTTGCTCCACCCAAGCACCACCTCCGTCTCGATTGACCAAGACACTACTCAACTGGCCAATACCTACCTAAATCTACTACTGCCTTTGTTGCAAGGAGAATGTCTGGCTCTCTGTCAAACAGACTCAGCTTCCGGATCTCGTTTGAATTGGAATTTCACTATCTTTTATCATGAAGTTCTATTCAGGATGTATCTACATGAAACAAGTCCATGAATGCAATCTACGTGAAATTTGGATTCACGATGACAGGTACGTGAATACATTCTGGTTCATGGAATTCATGTGAACCTGAATCCTCAGTGTGAAGCTCCTATATACAAAAACTTATGCACGCAACACTATAAGGGCAAGCACAGCACAGAAAATGCGATGGGATGTGAATCTCAAAAGATGTTAGACTTCAGTTAAGGCCGGGGCCCATAACCTGTTAAAACAGGAAGCACAGTGGACTGAGTCAACAGTGAGAAACTCAGTTATTCAATATGAGAAGAAATATACACCTGAGTCAACAGTGAGAAACTGGGGACTCAGGTCTACTCTAGCTGGTATATATATATGTGTACCAAGACAAAGGGAATGCCTAAATAAGAAACTACAAGGGGAATGCCATAAAGGGAACAAGGGCATGATGCCATCAAATACAATCACATGATTAGAACGTGACACAGACATGCCATCAGTCCATCAATGATCGATGATACAATCACTGATCTCCAACAAGCCCCACGTGCGGGGCGGTGATTGTACGGGGACCAAAACTGAAGGTGGCACCTGCCCACACGCATCTGGGGAAATTCCACCGCAGCTTAAGAATGAAGCCTCTCCATCTGTACCTGATAGTACAGATACAGTTGAGGCGCCCACAGCATAAAGAGCTAAAAAGGAGTGAGTGAGGGTATTTAGAACAGGCAAGGGACATACAGTTAGCAAAAAGTGCAATCCATTTGAAGTACTCGTGAGCCATGAGTTCGTCTGTGATCTGCGTAATGGTGACATTGTTCTGCAGTTCGACTGGCTCTGTCTGCCCGCTCCCAAATGATGGCTCATGCGACACGGCTGCAAACGAGCTCTGCGCACGTCGATGGTGGAGAGGACCGCGTGAGACGCAGGTAAGGGAGTGTTGGAAGTTGTTGATCAACTGATGATATTGATTGATGGACTGATGGCATTCTCGTGTTCTGGTCATGTGACCGCGTTTCTGATATTCATCTGACATGGGAAATCTCCCATGATATGCTTCTTTCCTATTGTATTTACCAATTAGGACTTCCTTTTGTTCTGACAAGTATATAGTCAGCTGTCATGTAGCCTAGGTCCCCAGTTTCTCACTGTTGACCTCAGGCATGTAGTTTCATAGTCACCAATACAGAGTTTCTCACTGTTGACCTCAGTTCATCTGTGCTGCCTGCTTCAACAGGTTATGGGCCCTGGCCTGAACTAAGTCATTGCTCTGAGATAACCATCCCATCGCATTTTTGCGCATTTTTCCGTGCTCTGCTACCCTTATAACGTTGTATGTGAGCCTTGTAGATAGGAGCTTCAACTGTTGGGACAAACCCTCTTTGGGAGGTAGTCTTTAGTCCACCAGGAAACAAACAGTAGTCAATCCGTTGCTTCTGGGGTTAGGGCCTGAGTGCTCGACAACTAGTTGCTCAGTAGACCAAGTGAGGACTGTAGGTCTGATCTCGTATTCTTCTTAGCTTTATCAAGCTAGTCTCGGTTGGTAAAGTCTCGCAGTTATGCTAGGTGCAACTCACAACAGGTTGATATTCCCCGTTTATTCTCCAAGAAAACGATCTGGAGAGGAAGTTGTTCAGGTATTTACAATCATTTGGTCAACCAAACACACCTCTGTTGTACACAGTTTTATCTCAATGGTAAAGGCTGATCTTCAACAGTAGGTGAATGGACTCCTTCCTCGGTCTTGACTCTCACTTTCAACAGCTCAATGCCCCACTGTCAAGCACATAAACTGCCATCCAGGCTTTCTTTCTGACTCATGGTCATTGTTAGGTATCGAAGGCAAATGCGGTTGATGGCCCATTCATTTGTGTTGAGGTCCTGTGAAAGTCCAGCGACAAATCCTGGATGCCTTATGATCAGGCCAAGAAACGAGGCCCTGGGTGCCTCATGGATCATTGATTTGGAGCCGACTGGCCAAGGAGGATATTTATTCCGGTGTGTTCACACAAGAGTATCAGGAACAAGATCATGTTTAGTGAAATGGGAAAAGGGATGAGTAAGGAGGATTAGTTGTTGGAATAAGAGGGCTAGGGGTCATCAGGAAAGGTAAATACTACGTAGCCGAGGCAGCGATCATGCCATCACATGTATGGCATGTGCATCGACCCGACAGCCTCCAAGTGCCAGGAGCTTGACCTTGGCAGCATGACGGCTGAGGAGCATAGCAGGGCAAAATTCATCTGGGAATCCGGTGACGAAGGTAGTCCATGGGAAGCACATACAAGAAGCCATCCCATCAAAGTCATCACGGATGCTGCCCATCTCCCTCATGCCAGTTCTGGTTGGATTTGTTGGAGATTGTGTTTTGGAGTGTCCGATCATATGATGATATGCATCTCCTCCTTATTGTGTTCACCTTCATCTTCTTTCCACTATCTCTCTTATTCTCCTGGTAGTGATCTCTCTTATTTTTCTGGTACAGATCTGGCTCCATTGTCTTTGTAGGTATATGGCTAGCTACTCTGCAATGGATCTAGGCTTTTTGCCTTCCATCTGAGATCTACCTGCCTTATCAGCACCCTATCTGAGACCACCCTGCCCCTCATTTCAACAGGATTGGCAGCAGAAATGTGCCAGCACTTGACTCCACATCCTCGTCAATGGATGATTCCGGTGGGGATAGCCTACGGGATGGGTAGCGTCAAGTACAGCCAGGAGGAGGTTGATGTGCTCACAGGCACAGGCATGGGCACGATTGAGTTACTTTCATTCCTTGTTTGCTGATCCACTCCCACATTGATTATTCCGATTGTTGACATCCAACAACGCATCATCACGATCTTTGGGGGCATGCCCCGTGATAAGGATTGGTCAGACATCCACGCCAATGCAGCAGAAGTGTTCAATCGGGCTGCCAAGTCGATTTCAGTCTCTGAGGCTGACCACCATTGGCGAGCGGTGGATGACTCTCCATTCTCCCAGTCTCTTGTGGCCTGTTGTTCGAAGGAGTAGGCAGGTGGGATTAATCAAAATCAGACCAAACCAACTATGAGTTTGGGGATGGCCGGTTGTGGATTATTATGAGGAGATCAAATGATCGGCAGCGTTGAATGTTTCACGTGACAGGCAGATGCAAGTGTGCAAATTATTATTGGTGGTAAGGTAGTACAGTGGGGGTAGTAGTCTGAGAGGAAAGTGGGGGAACTTGGGGGGGATTTTTCTGGGTTGGTACTATCTACAGATACACACGCATACAATGAAACAGAAGACAAGAAAAGATAATGTCCAAACAACCGCCATTTGGCCTGTCATAGACCGTTAGGTTTACACGCTGATCACTTCCCCATCTTACACTTTGGGCAGTTCTTTTCTGTACATGGGCCCCAGAGATTTACATGTTCTATGTAGTCTCTTGTCACCTGCTGGAGACATGGAAGCACAGGGTCTGGAACTTCCCTGGCATCAAGTTGGTCTGGGTGGTGTGCACCCTCAACTTCATGCGTGCATGCACCAAATGTCATTGCGACTTTGGGAATCTCGCAGTCTGGTGGTGCAGCAACTGCCCTCAGCAAGTTTGACCCTGGCCCCAGAGGTCATCTCATTGTTGAATGGTGGGAACGGGTTGGCAGTTAGGTACCCGGTTCCCTTTCCCTCTCGCGATTGTCATGAACGTTTACATACACGATATTTATGTATCAGGATCCGTGTGGGACAGATCGACTCGATATAGTTACATTAGCGGTACCAATACCGGATAAACGGACCTAGGATACTCATAGTAGCTTACTAGTCGGCTCCCGCTCTTTGTATAAGTAGTTTCCCTCTCTGAGGTTATTCCTCAGAGAGAAAGAACCCGAATACACTGGTTTCTCATATACTCCTCTTAGTCGCCCTTTAGTCGACCTCGTCGAGCGGACCATCCTCCGGCCCTCTTATTCCAACACTCATCTTGTGGGATCTCAAGCTCATTATATGCTGTGGAGGGACACTTGGGGTGATAAACACTCAGGAATGCCAGTTCCACCATCCTGATCCCATCCGCCCTCATTGAGCACTCCAACGTGTTGATCCAGCAGGGGAAGGCTCAACATTTGTTCACTCAATACACTGTGGGCAGGCTTTTCCGCTGGGTCAGCCAGGATTATATGACCAAGGATGTGTTTTTGGCCACGGTGAGTGAGGAGAGGAAGGCGAGATAAGACAAAGAGCAGGCAACTCGGTGGGAGAAGCAAGGACAGCTGTGCTGGACCGAAGCCCGGGCCGCTATCTGGGGGGAAGTAGAAATGCATCCAAATTGGGACAACAATCAACAGAAACAAACATTCCTTTGTCTACTTCCACTTCATGGACTCTCCTCCACCCATTTGAAATGTCACTGGGGCCTTCACTACAATACCATGGGGGACAATTCCAACTACATGGGGCGCAATGGCCACAGTGAAATTGGCTGACTGGGAAGGGGAATGAATCTGCATCCGAACCAGTGTGTGTTGGACTGCTCCATGCTGGATACTGACTGAATTCTCACAGGAAGGACGCTGTCGACACCACCAAAGAGAACAACCTTGGTCTCCTTAAGTCCCACAACACCCCCACTGTTGGAAGTTGTTGATCAACTGATGATATTGATTGATGGACTGATAGCATTCTCATGTTCTGGTCATGTGACCGTGTTTCTGATATTCATCTGACATGGGAATTCTCCCATGATATGCTTCTTTCCTATTGCATTTACCAATTAGGACTTTCTTTTGTTCTGACAAGTAGCTGTCATTGAGCCTAGGTCCCCAGTTTCTCACTGTTGACCTCAGGCATGTAGTTTCATAGTCACCAATACAGAGTTTCTCACTGTTGACCTCAGTTCATCTGTGCTGCCTGCTTCAATATTATACAACCAGCCTTTTTGCAGAGCTTTTTGTGTTTCTGGGGCAAATGAGCATACAGAGGTAGGGAAGGATGTGGGGACGCACCTTGGGCGTGTGCGCTTCACAGTATCCTTCGCAGCCCTTGACCCGCGCGTCTGTGGACTTCTTACAGAGGTCTTTCTGCGGGGAGATCACTATTGAGGCAAATCCACATGATTTTCATCCTAATGTAGGTTGATAGAGGGATATCAACCTATCTTCAACTGATGGTAGGTTGATAATTTTCAACCTATTTCATGGGTTGCAAATCAACCAACGGACATCAACCTATACTTGGTTGAAGTTAAGTTGAAGAAAAAATCAACCTTTGAAAATGAAATGCTTTGGCAACTGCCAAGCAACATTGTAAGTTGATTGCAAAGTGGTCTAGCACCATCTGAGCTCAACGCTGAGTAAGTACTCTGCACGTACCTAGCCGACATGAAGCCGGCTGAAATGTTTCAGGGACACCAATTAATCACGGGTCCACATGGCACTTGACGTGGCGATGGCGTGATTCATGGGATGACTCGTCTGTTGTCTTCTCCCCCCATCTTCACCCTCCCCTCATGAACGAAGCCCTTCCAGCCACAATTTCGAAGACCTTCGCAAGCCACGCAAGTCACTCAAGACTCATCATGCAAGACCAGTCCCAAGATTTGAATCAAGACTCTGATTGCAGATGCGGATCGTGAAGCACGGGCGTTGTCGAAGACATCATCAAGATGCAAGCCGTCCAATCTGTCCCTCAAGCCCTCAAGCCCAAGTTCCTCAAGCCGGTCTTCCGTCTTCCGTCCCTCTCCATGGCTCAACAATGGTGGACCCTCAAGTATCCTCGCAGTCATCAAGCTGTAGCTGCCCATCGCTGCCCCTACGTTGCTTCTCTCCCGTGCCGATCCCCCTCCCCACGTGTCTTGTCTGCCGAAGTTGCGATGGTGTATGGTGTCGTACTCAGGTGCATACTATTTGCCCTTCTATTTCTCCTTCAAGCTCACGTACTTCCTCTCGCCGTTCCTTTCGCTTTCGGTCTTCCTAGTTGTACTTGATTTGTATTCTATCATTTCCCAATCCACGTCTTTTGTCAACCTACGGGGTGCTCGAATTTACATGAGAATCAATCTAAACTTGAGTGAAAAACAATTAGGTTGATATTGGCAGGACCCAGAAACAACCTACGAAAGGTTGATATTCATAGAGCGGCAGCGGGAGATCCATAGGATAGATTTGGCCATTTTAGGTTGAAAAACATCCTATGGCAATCAACCTACTAGGTATTGAACTTCAACCTATCACTAACCTATGGACGGCTGATTTCTAACCTACGATACATTGATCCTTGGGATGAAAATCATGTGTGTTAGCCCTCAAGGAAAGAGTGAGAAGGACGCGGTACGGACCATCTTGCCCATTGTTGTACAAGAAAGGAATGAGAAAGTCAAGTCCGACCACATGAAAGTCACGTGACTCCCAACTGTTTCAGCCTTTGTTTTATTCACTCACATGGCTCCTGTTCGTGTCTCTGTCACTCGAGACCCCGTGCTGATATAGCGGTCTCAGATGAGAGGCGAAAAGCCCAGATCCATTGCAAGGTAGCTAGCTATATACCTACAAAGACAATAGAGCCAGATCTGTACCAAGACAATAAGAAAGATCACTACCAGAGCAATAAGAAAGATAGTGATCAGAACAACAAGAAAGAAGATGAAGGTGAACACAATAAGAAGGAGATGCATATCGTCATGTGATCGGACACTCCAAAACACAATCTCCAACAATAGGGACGACAGTGCGCACCACACGCCAGTTGTTTTCGCACCGTGACAGCGTTGTACGAAGGAGGACTAGGTGGGGGCAAATATACATAGTCATTGCGACCGTCGCAGAGTTGGAGAGTGTGTCCTTGATCTGTACAGGAAGTTCAGACACAAGGGGCATATAAAGAAAGAAGCGCGCACATGATTGCGACAAGTGCTCTTGGCATACGAGGCTTGAATGCAAATGAACTGATTGAGGGCCTTGGTGCGCGCCTGGGATGGGTTGTCAAAGAAGGACTTGAAGTCCTTGAGGGGAGCGTGCTTCTTGAGGTGGACCTAAATCAAGCATGAGTACATTTAACTGTTGGTCGATGTGAGATGACACTCACGACAACCTCGTTGCGAATGGCCTCGTTCTCCCAGTCGGTGCGCTTGGGGTCAGAAACCTTGACCTTGCAGAGGTAAGTGATCGAGGTCTTGGAGGTCGTGAGCATGAGAGGACGAGTGCGAATCGTAGACACACCTTTTGAGTCGTGTTCAACTCTGTCTTCTGCCCGATAGCCAGCTTGACGTCGGTCAAGTGGGTTTTGATGTCAGTAAGGTCAGCGCGAGATTGGAGGATGAGCTGCTTGGAGTGGAGGTTATCGGCAAGGAGGTAGGTCATCGGGACAACCAAGGCGCGCTCAACGCGGTCTTGGCACAGCGACTGCCGGAATGTGTTCAGCGACTTGGTCGAGTCAAGAGGAGGGAGAAGACAGACCTCAACAAACTTGAGAAGATCATCACGTGCTTTGGGATCCAGCCCCAAGAGGTTGGCGGTGGTGGTGCCGGCACGTTCGTTGTGTTGAAGGTCCTTCTGGGAGTTCCCTTCACACTATCGGCAGAATAGCTCAGTTGGTTAAAGAGCATCTCGAATATACTGAGAAGGTCGCAGGTTCGAATCCTGCTTCAGCCATTTTCCAACACGTTGGTCACCCTGTTGGGGTTGCCGAGATCAAAAGAAGGCGGGCTGCTGGACCGATGACCATAGGGAGCTTGAGCCCAGAGAAGAGCGCCATTCCTCCTGGCCGGGGAAGTTGTAAGATTGGTCGTTGTTGTGCTGGGGTTGCTGGTACATGGCGGGCATGTGGTGGGGAGACGAGGGCATCTGGCATGCAACTGAAATTTTGGCAATCAGATCATGATGTTCCCATGTTTCATATTTCGGAGGGGGCATCGCGGTGGAGGGCCATCGTCTTTGAGACCAAGCAGTCAGTCACAGTGGCGACGGATCATGTACATAGCGGGTGGCACGACCGAGTCTTGGGAGAGAAGCCACAAGCTTCTGAAGGCTTCTGAAGACAGAATGTGTTCATTCCCTTCTCTTATGTAAACCCTGATCGCAGCAGCCAAATCACATTATATGCCAGCTATTCACCCACACTCACCCTCTGCCAACTACCTCGTCCATTGAATTACTGCAGCAGAATCACTGCAGTAGCCCTCCCTGCCCGCCCTTCCCAATCCCTTTAATTGGAACACTTTAACAAGCTCCTGAAGACTCTCAGTCTTGATGGCGACTCATTTATTCTCTTTGGCAACTTCACGAAGCCACTCATTCTCTTTGACTACTCGACAAAGCCATGGTCTCTGGAACTACAAGTTCTTTGCCATTGCATCTTTACCACACACCTCTTTAACCGCGCGCTGCCAGTGGCGATCCCGCCGCCTCCGTGCCGACATCACTTGCCGGCATCAGTCGAATTGATGGCCGTCTGGTAGTGCCAAACAAACTGAACACCAAACAGCCCATCCACCATGGCTCTCCCACCTCCCAATCCCAATCTCCTGGGGCCTCTCACCAACCCACCTTCAGATGTGCTGTCTGAATGCGCTCACGCAGTCATTTCGTGCTCTGCAGCTATTTCGAGATGTGCTTTCGGAAGGAGCTGGTGCCCACCAGCGATTGACTGCAGGGCCATCATGGGCGCAAACCTTCCTTGATGCCTACGCCGAGGACTCCTTGACCTCCTCAACCAGGGACAGCCGGCTTTCGCTGAGGTATTCTTCGATACCATGCCTGGTGAGCATGATCTTTCATCTGATTGGGACGCAAGACTGAGAGCTTGTCAGTGCTTGGGCTTGCCCGATTTGAGCAGCACGATGTCGGCAAACTCGTTGACCTGGTACTCACCCAGCTTCAGGAGGTGGAGTTCAGCAGCCCCGTTGCTGCACGATGGAAGGTCTCTTCAAATTCTCGGTCCAAACAACAAGGACCTTCTTGAAGGACGACTGTCACTGGCAAGCCCCCCCCCCCCCCCCCCCCCCCAGGAAGAGGGATGGACCCTCCGTGTTGTTCGCATAGGCCAGGAGTCCCATCGTCCTCTGGATGTATCGGACTACCTTGCCGGCCAAAGGCGTGTGACCGTACAATGCGAGAAGTATGTGGTCCTTTCGATATACCTTCAGTGGCTAATCAGATTACAGATGCAAAATCAAGCACAAGTTCCTCCGTGTGCACACTTTTGCTTCAAGACCACCAATCTTGATAATCCATATCAACAACACCAAGAGTCTTGCCGACAACACAATTGTAAAGGGTGTGGTCGTGTACCCGGAGCAGATCCATTGGCAGGATGGGACCGTATCGGAACTGGTTGCAGTGTGCAGATGAGTGGGACCCACGTCTACAGCTGGCCATTGGACAGCCCTCATCAAGACGAGCACGCACAATGTGCTTTGCGATGATGTGAACATTACCACCGGCCCTGCAGTCTCCTTCCCCCCCAGCGATCACTACGTCACTGTTTTATTCTACCTGGACACTCGCAGATTGGCTCCCGGACAAAGCCGGGCGGCCCGGCCCCCGCCGAATCAAGACCCTCCTCCCCCGCCTAATCAAGACCCTCCTCCCCCGCCTAATCAAGACCCTCCTCCTCTGCCAAATCAAGACCCTCCTCCTCCGCCAAATCAAGATCCTCCTCCCCCGCCACCTGGCCAGCGGCCCATGAGCCCGCTTTGTGCACAGCGCTTTGGAAATGTGCCGTTGTTTCACCAGGCGATCGGTGACCTGACTCGTTCGCTGTCAGCACCAAAGCGGACATTGGCACAGGCTGCCACCGACTCTGGTGCTCGTCGTGCAGACACCGATGTGGCAGAGGAGGCGCTGTGAAACTGAGGTGAGATGGGCGGATCACCGACAGATCTTAGAACAGTTGGAAGATATACTTGCCATGTAAGGATCTAGAACGCCTATGGCCTGCGATCTAACCTTTTCTTGCAGGAACTGGGCCAATCCGGAGGCCGCAGAGGTGACCCGACAAATTTGCACCTTTCTGGCTCAACTTTTCCACCAAAGGCCGTGGGTCCTTGACATAGTCAATCTCAACTCGGATTTGGACTGCGTGTGAGTACCGCTCTACCTCATCTAGTCAGCCTCATTGAAGCTCAACATGGGACAGAAATGGCATTTGGTGTTTGCCTATCAGCAGGGTGCTAGTCACGCCAATGGACCGGCATTTTGGTACGAACCTTTTGGCAGCCGCGTTTGTGTATTGACTGGGTTGCACAGCCCAGGTTATTGCCATCCTCAACATTCTTGAATTCAATGTACAGCGCGGTCACCTACGCTCGCTACGGTGCGCGTTTTTGTCAACTCCGTCGGGTTAGCTTATCGGTTGTTGGCAGGTGGCTTTATTACTTTTTAAAATGGCTGTTGAAGCACATGCAAGAGTGCTCAGATTTACTGGACGTGCTGTGCGCCCGTTTGGGCTTGCAAAGAAAACTAGTTAATATTGTCAGTGGAAGCTGTCGTTTCGGTCAGCTCTCTCAAATCCTCCACAGGCGGCCTTGGGGAGGGGTGTTATTGTCGGAGCAGGGATGATGATTCTCTTGTGCAACGGAGAAAAGATCTACACTGCAGATCGCGTGGTAGGAACCTGTGCTTCCCGCTGGGCACTGATATCTGATGATTCTGCTAGGTGACCCACATCCCCTACGTGGAGTTGATCGACAAGATTGATCTCGAGGAGACGCAGATAGTGTATGTGTCGGAAAAACACGTATGTGACACTGGCGCTTTCTTTTCTTGACAACACTTACTCCTCCCTTTAGTCCGTCGCTGAGATGATGTACGACGGGGGCCTCTTACAGAAGAGGGCAATCTTTATCTCCGTGAGGTCAACACAAGTGGGCAAAACATTGGACTAACGTGAAACAGCCCAGCAGTGAACCGCAGTTGCCAACGCACAAATTCCTAGGGAAGCTTATGGATGATAACCCTTGGTATGATTCACCCTCATCCTCTTGTACGACAGCTGATCTTGGTAGGGTCGCCATTGGCTACCTTGGGGATGTTGATCCCCTTGGGTGGCTCATAATATAAAGTCATTTTTCATTGAAAAATACCTGGCTCAAGTGGTAGGCTGAGACGATACAGTGTGCACAAGTGCAGGTCACATGTCAGGCCATTTTAGCTTGATGCAAGTCCAAGACGCAGGTCACATGATCTCAAGTTGAGACGCAAGACAGAGACGCAAGTGGTGAGTTGAGACGCAACTCCAATACACAGGTCATGTGACTTCCAAGCTAGGTTCTATCAGGAAATTAGGTGATGGAGATAATTTGAAATACCAAAACTGGAAATTTCCTCATTTGGCCATCTTTTTGCTGCTGGCCTTTGGCATGTTTTGACATTTGACCACATGGGCAACTGAGATTATAAAGTAGTATCTTTCATTAGTGTAACAACACACTGATCAAATGAAATTCCAAACACTTTGACTCAGATCTACCCATTTTCTTGTCAAATATGCAGCAATAGATAGATAACAATAACAAGTGGATTTACAATGAGAGTTTTCAACACATTGGAATATTGCCTGATCATGGATTATGTAAGATTGTGGGAACATGTGACCATCTGATCACTTGTATCAGATTCTTGAATCAACATTTGATCCAAACTTTGATCACATGACCTGCGTCTGGGAGCTGCGTCTTGCGTCTGGGAGTTGCGTCTCGACTTGCACTTTTAGGACCTGTGTCCCAGGCTTGCCTTGGCCCTTGGGTGGTGCTACCACATGATAGGCATCCATAACCTGTGTCAGGGCCATATTGCCATGTCTAGTTGACTTCCCTATCCAGCAAAACCTGGGAACTAAACCTGAAAAGATGCATAAACTTGTGTATCACTGCATTGAACTAATCCCTTGCATCTGCGCCATTGACACTGTAATTTTCAATGATAAATGCTGTCATATCCCATGGGCATGAGCAACCTGGGACTGCCACCCGACTCGGGTATGCCGGGGAGATGCCACTAGGCTGCCCTAACAATTTGTCCCCAGAAGAATGTGGATCTGGACAACCCCAAGTGGCAAGCAGACTTGGACAAGGTTTTTCAACAGTTCCTGGGGAGCATGCCAGAAGGGTCGCCGCTTCTTCAAGGACGTGACGGCACCCCCGACGGAACAATGTCGAAGGCATTTACTCACTTGGAGTTGGATATATCGTGGAGCTGCGACGTGTATATGCCAATAAAGCCTATATCCTTGATCTTGGTGACCTCATGCCACAACTGTCGCCTGCCGCACTGTATTACTTGGCTCATGATATGACAGCATTTATCATTGAAAATTACAGTGTCAATGGCGCAGATGCAAGGGATTAGTTCAATGCAGTGATACACAAGTTTATGCATCTTTTCAGGTTTAGTTCCCAGGTTTTGCTGGATAGGGAAGTCAACTAGACATGGCAATATGGCCCTGACACAGGTTATGGATGCCTATCATGTGGTAGCACCACCCAAGGGCCAAGGCAAGCCTGGGACACAGGTCCTAAAAGTGCAAGTCGAGACGCAACTCCCAGACGCAAGACGCAGCTCCCAGACGCAGGTCATGTGATCAAAGTTTGGATCAAATGTTGATTCAAGAATCTGATACAAGTGATCAGATGGTCACATGTTCCCACAATCTTACATAATCCATGATCAGGCAATATTCCAATGTGTTGAAAACTCTCATTGTAAATCCACTTGTTATTGTTATCTATCTATTGCTGCATATTTGACAAGAAAATGGGTAGATCTGAGTCAAAGTGTTTGGAATTTCATTTGATCAGTGTGTTGTTACACTAATGAAAGATACTACTTTATAATCTCAGTTGCCCATGTGGTCAAATGTCAAAACATGCCAAAGGCCAGCAGCAAAAAGATGGCCAAATGAGGAAATTTCCAGTTTTGGTATTTCAAATTATCTCCATCACCTAATTTCCTGATAGAACCTAGCTTGGAAGTCACATGACCTGTGTATTGGAGTTGCGTCTCAACTCACCACTTGCGTCTCTGTCTTGCGTCTCAACTTGAGATCATGTGACTTGCGTCTTGGACTTGCATCAAGCTAAAATGGCCTGACATGTGACCTGCACTTGTGCACACTGTATCGTCTCAGCCTACCACTTGAGCCAGGTATTTTTCAATGAAAAATGACTTTATAATGGGAGGTGTGTTGGATGCAGAGAGCTGCCCGTGCTCCGGTATACAAGAGTCCAAGACTGGGGCAGTGAGGGAGGAGGTGGAAGTTGGGGCTGCTTGGGCTGAAGGTTGTTTACTTACGCCAGAGGAGGACGAGTTGGCCTTGGGTGCTTTTGCGCTGGAGCGTGTGAGTTGCTGGGTGGGCGTCTCGTTGGTGCGGGCCTGTTTGCAACGGTGATCTGTTTGCAACGGTGATATGTGCCATCGTTGTTGTTGGGCATGTCAACGTTGATCCAGCACAAGTCCAAAAGTTAACATATCACGCCATCACAAATTCACTTTGCGCCACCCCACTCATGTTGAGGACTGGGATATGTCCGACAGCGACACCTCCGTGTACTGCGAGAGCTTTTCCGTGGAAGAGCAGTTGAAAGTGTTGTATCAGAGGGACGTGAGGGCACGGTATGTCGCCCGCACCCCGGCTATTTGCTGCACTAATACTCACCACCACAGAGAGGCCTGCGCAGAGGAATTGTTGAGGCGCCGAGCTGCAGTAGTGTTGGTTACACCGGATGCGTCTACAACAGTACTGATACCCTTGACAGACAAGAATTCATTGAAGCATTGAACCGACGGTGACACACGTCTTGCTTGCTGGGTGAGAGGTTGGCCCAGATGACTAGTGCAGGGGTGTCGACCTGAAGCACCACCAGGGGAAAGGCACGGCCTTTGCCTGATGATCGAGTCAACAAAAGCGAGTGCTCAGTGATCAACAACCTGCTTGACAACCTTTACAAAAGAGCTTGCTGCAACATGGCCCCTCCAGAAGGCAACCGAAGCATTGGTGCGCTTGCAGAGCCTTGTTGGTGTTGGAAGTTGTTGATCAACTGATGATATTGATTGATGGACTGATGGCATTCTCGTGTTCTGGTCATGTGACCGTGTTTCTGATATTCATCTGACATGGGAATTCTCCCATGATATGCTTCTTTCCTATTGTATTTACCAAGTAGGACTTCCTTTTGTTCTGACAAGTATATAGTCAGCTGTCATGTAGCCTAGGTCCCCAGTTTCTCACTGTTGACCTCAGGCATGTAGTTTCATAGTCACCAATACAGAGTTTCTCACTGTTGACCTCAGTTCATCTGTGCTGCCTGCTTCAACAGTTGGGGCAGGTCACAGAGGATGTTTGTGGGAATGGTGACTATGAACCTGTCACTGCACCGAGGCCCCTTCAAGAGATGGAGCCCTGGTGAGGAGCGCTTCCAGCACATCCGCAGTGCCATGAAACTTGTTCAGATGTGGCAGAGGCGATGGGATCTTCACATCTGCCAGTAGTAAAATCACCAACACCCACCAAACAGAGCAGGTGCATGATGGCACCAGTTGGAATAAGAGGGCCAGAGGGTGTGTCTGCTCGACAAGGTTGACTAGAGGGCGACTAAGAGGAGTTGGTGAGAAACCAATGTATTCGGGTTCTTTCTCTCTGGAGAACGACTCCAGAGAGGGAAGCTACTCATACAAAGTGTGGGGGCCGACTAGTAAGCTACTATGAGTAACCAAGGTCCGTTTATCCGAGATTGGTACCACTAATGTAACTACTCGTCATTGTCAAAAGTAACCGGAAATTGGTCTGGAATGATGGCATCAGCTGATCCCTTGGGCCGAAACGATATGGGTGGACTCTTTGGGATATATACATGCCTCTTGGCATAAATCAACCGCAGCCTGAACACCATTTCCAACTGCTAGAACACATTTAGTTCCAACAGCCAAATTTTAGGAAAAGTACAAAAGAATCGGTTCTGTTGCGCTGTATGTGCCGATTCATGCCGATCAAAAATTGATAGGATACATCTCAGATGTATCTCTGTCAGTGCTTAGCACCAAAAGTTGTGAGTACAACTTTACAGGCAACACCAAGGGGTTTCGAGAAAGGTTGAACACTGACAACAACACCCAAACAGCCGTGATTTCAAAAAATAGAGTGCCCCCATCACATTTCAGATCAAGTGAAGCCACCGGGTTCATGGCTGAAGCTAGCATGTCCAACAATTCGCTGCTGAATTGTTCAGCAGTTTTTACTACCAATTCTGGTTGGCCTGATGTGAACGGAAGTTGTTGTCAGCTAGACCAGACACTCAGGTTTCTTGTGCAACAAAAGTTTGGAGTGGATTCAGTGCATTGAGCATGGTACAAAGCATTTTCTTTGACTTTTGGTCATTTCTGCTCGCAAAAATCACTGCAAGACAACTTTAAAGCTTGTATTCTGCCACCATTGGGGCAATTCATGCCAATCAACTTTGGGGCTGGACTAAGAAGAAGCCATACCATCCTCCAATGTCAGGTCAAGCCATATGATGGGGTGCATCAAATGATATTGATCAATTTCCGGTTACTTTTGACAATGACAAGTATATCAAGCCAATCTGTCCCAATGTAAACATCCATGACAATCGTGAGAGGGAAAGGAACCGGGTACCTAACTGCCGATCTGGTTCCACCATTGAACAGATGCTTCCTGGACTTGTCCTGACCAAGGAAATGGGAGCTAAGA
>JARKIF010000221.1:0-48595 GCA_029378245.1 Roridomyces roridus | reverse complement strand
GAGGTTGGACGACCAGTTTGAAATGATAACAAGCAACCCGGATGTGTGCGTCGCGATCTCGCTACTTTCTAGCATGTTAACCATTTTACATAATAGCCACCCCTGGGCGTCTGCTTCATCTCATCGTCGAAATGAACTTGGACCTCAAATCGGTGCAATACGTCGTATTTGACGAGGCGGACCGTCTTTTCGAGATGGGCTTCGAAACGTCGCTCAACGAAATCTTACATCGACTCCCTGCCAACCGCCAAACGCTTTTATTCTCAGCAACACTGCCAAAATCTCGTTGAATTTGCCAAGGCCGGGTTGCAAGATCCCAAACTCGTCCGACTAGATGCGGAGAGCAAAATCAGCACTGACCTCAAAATGGCGTTCTTTTCGGTCAAACAGGCCGAAAAGGACGCGTGTCTTCTTTCTCTCTTGCGAGATGTCATCAAAGTGCCCTTCGGCGCTACTGAGAAGGAGGCTGAGCCTCGCAAAGGCAAGGCCAAACACTCTGAGCAACAAACGGCGCCGCACCAGACTCTCATTTTCGTCGCCACAAAACATCATGTCGAATACTGCTAAATTTGCTCACCACCGCAAATTATGCTGTCTCCCACATTTACGGCTCTCTGGACCAGGTTGCGCGGTCCTACCAGATGGACCAATTCAGACGAGGTCTGACCAGCATCTTGGTCGTTACCGATGTCGCCGCCCGTGGTATCGACATTCCCGTCCTGGAGAACGTCATCAACTACGACTTTCCTCAGGGAGCGAGAGTGTTTGTGCACCGTGTCGGACGGACGGCTCGTGCTGGTAGACAAGGATGGGCATGTCGTTTATCACCCACGTCGAGCTCCTTATCTGCTTGATTGCAGTTGTTTCTGGGACGCCCCTCTTCAAACCGGACGTCTCTCCGGCGACGGCGACAACGAGTACACAGAATCGTTGATCTTGGGACCTTCGAACGGGACAAGATCGACGAGGACGTGGAGTATATCCGATCGCTGGAGGACAAGAATCACAGTCTTCCGATCTTGAGAGAGGTGATGAAGAGGGGGCATGCCATGTACGAACGTCTAGCAAGGGCAAAGCCAGTCCACCAAGTTACAAGCGCGCCAAGGAGATGACCAAGGATCCAAAGTGGTATTGGCTGGCTCGGACTCGGGCATTCACCCTGTTTTACTTCGTGTTGGTGGTGGCGAGTCCCGGCGGAGGAGGGAACAGGAGGATGCAAAGAAGGTGTTACTGCGGACCGTCATTCTTTCCGGCCTGCGGAGACGGTTTTCGAGATTGCGAGCAAGGGCAAGGGGAATACTGCGAATGCTGCGTTGATGAAGGATCGGAGGAAGGCTCTGGAGAAATCGATACAACGCCGAGTCACCAGGTCGATTTTACCTGCAGCTGAAGAGGATTCGGAGCCCGAGGTTGGCCCTGCTGGGGAAGAGGTGGAGATGGCGGATGAGGAAGAGCTTGCGGTAAGTGCCTTTTGGCAGAACTTGGGCTTTTCATCCGAGCAAGATCGCAGGTCGTTTTCGATACCGCTGGCAAGAAACAGGGTTACAAAGACCCGGAGTTCTACATGTCGCACTACCAGAAGGATGCCATGACAGAGAAAGGGTTGGTGTTCGTTGGTTTGGCAAATGGTTTATTGATCAATGCTTCAGCTACTCTCTAAACGATGGGGCGTCTTCCTTTGCCGAACACAGCTCGGGGTGCTACTTTCGACCTTGCTGGCGACGAAGGGGTTGCGAATCGCAAACGCCGTCAGTTGAACTGGGACAAGAAGAAGAAAAAGTTTGTCAAGGGAGACGGCGTCGGCCGCAGACAATGTCAAACTTGTCAAGACCGAAAACGGCACTCGACTTCCAGCGACATATCGCAGTGGGCGATTTGAAGAATGGAAAGCAAAGAGTCGTGTCTCTTTGCCGAGAGTCGGTGAAGCAGAGAACGAGGCTTCTTCCAGGTCAAACGGGGGCAAGCGATTCCGGCACAACAAGGTGGACGCCGCCAAACCTTTGGATAAGTTGGGCAACAACTATGAACGTAAAATGCGGCAGATGAAGAAGAGCGAATCCCAAGAAGGGGAATCGTCCGCTTCGGGATCACGGGGAGGACGGTATGGTGGAAAATCATTTGGCAGGGTCAAAACGGAGCTCAAGACGTCCGAACAAATTCGGAAAGGGCGGAAGGTGCTCGAGAACCGACGAGCCAAAAATGGGAGACACAAGGGTGCTGGACGCAAGGGAGGGAGGCGATAGGATATATTGTACATTATTTCTACTCCCATTTTGAGCCGGTGCCTGGATTGACTTTGATTTTCGAGTTTCCTTCGAGCAGATCGACACCGACACTCCGCAGCGCATTGACACACCATTCGGGATATCCAAAGTCGGCGAAATAATTTGCGAAAAATGTACGCAAATAATCTGGGAAAGTGCCATTGAGTATTGCATCCCGCGCACCACCCATGACTCTGGCTTGAAAAACGATGTTGTGCATGGTGACTGCATGAGCGGCTGCCGTTTCCCTGTGCTCGAAATTGAATTGTGCGGCCTTTCTCGAGGTTGAAAACTTGCCTGGTAATAACATGATACAACATGGCCCGGGAGGTTCCAGCGGAGCACGTAGGACACGGGCAATCTGGATCTATTGGCTCGAAATCATACGCATATTTGGCCAGTCCTGAGGCAAGCGTTGGTAGGCAGCGCGAGTAAGCTTGTGGTTTGACACTGACTCAGGTTGACAGGCCCTCGATGAGTTAGAGCGACACCAAACCGCGCAGTTCTCGTCGGGAATACGCAATCGGCCTGTACGTATGATGAGCGACACTCAAGTATCAAACGCGAGTAATTACCATGTCCACTCCCAGAGCAACGCACACCAACAAATCTGGCGGACATTAGACTAGCGAATTGAGAAGATCCACAGACGAACCCTCGGCGAAACCGATGCCCATGCAGTAGCGTGGCCGATCTAAGTTGTATGAGAATTTATTCAGCAGCTGAGACCACCGTACCATCGGGCAGCCTTTCGGCGCACTGTTTTACGCTTATACCAGATTTAACCAATGAGTCCATAGATAAATAAATGCAACTTACATGCGCCAAAAGACGTCCTTTTCTTCGCCCCCGCTGAGTCCACCTACGATTGTGAGATGCTGATTTGTATGGACAAGTTCAAGTGACCTATAGCAAACCCTGCAACATCGTTTCTTCGTTCAATCATCTGGGTCAAACAGCGATCGCGAAGGTCAGAGTCGAGTCCGCCTGCCAGATGTTGAATGAAACGCCAAAATGAACCAACGGACATTTACCTTGCACGATAGCAAAAAGATTTTGAGTGGTTTGCTTGCCGGAGTTGTTGTGATAGGTTATACACCTGTCGAGCCATCTGACCGATCTTTCCATTGCCTCCTCCACCCTGGCACGATCGGGGGTCATACTAGATACAACATCGTCGAGCTGCATAATGATATCGGCGCCTATTGCATGTTGTATAGACATGCTTTCTTCAGGCTATCGGCAGCTCTGTAAGTCAATTCTGTGGAGCTAAAGGGAGCCTACGGTAAGCATGGTGGGCTCTCCTGTAAATGGTGACTCGAAGAGGGCGCCCTGCTCGGTGATCTTGGTAAATTTGCTGAGAGAGACGAGTTGAAAGCCCCCGCTGTCGGTTAGAAGATTTTTATGCCAGCCCTGGAATTTATGGGCGCCGCCGGCCTCGCCGAGGATTTGGACGCCAGGTCGCAGATTGAGATGATAGGTATTGTTGAGAATGAGCGTTACGCCCAACGACTCCATCTGCTGGGCAGTCAAGCCCTTTATAGCTGGAATGTGTTTTCTTGAATGAAAAACAACGAGGACGCGCGATTGATTTTACCAGCTTGAGTCGCGACGGGCATAAAGGTCGGCAGAGGGGTAATTCCATCTACATGGAAAGTGAGTTGGTTGGATATATTGCAATCGGACTTGACTTGCGGGCTAGAGTGAGTCTGGAAACTCGTGCTCGAGTAGTGTGGCACTTTGCGAGCACTTCGAACTTTGCCATCGACGGTCCGAGTCTGATTTTCGACGCGCTGATCAGCGTTCCCAAAAGAGAATGGGCTATGACAGCGTGTCACGGCCACACTCTTTCCTTTCGCGCAACCTTGGCGCAACCTCTCGCGTGCCTCCATCCTGTAGAACAATGGCGTCCGTTCTCCAACTCCTTCTGCTCGCCTCAACTGCGCGGGCCTTCTACTTGCCAGGCGCAGCTCCGCACAATTTCATCCAGGGAGAGCAAGTTCCTCTCTACGTCAATGCCTTGACACCCATGCTCACGGCGCACCCGGGCAAGGAAGATGCCAAGCTGAAATCTCTCATAAATTGTACTTTGTATATCATAATCAACACACCGGCAGTCTCTAACTTGGCGTTCCAACAGACGACTACTACAACCCTCGATTCAAGTTTTGCCAACCCGAGAATGGGCCGAATAAACAGCCAGAGTCGCTTGGGTCAATCCTGTTTGGGGACCGCATCTTCGACTCGCCGTATGACGTGCGTGCTGGTCGTCGTCTCTACTAGCACTAGGTCTAATTCCCCGTGCAGATTAAAATGCTGGAAAATAATGGAACCTGTCGAACGCTGTGCACAGAGACTGTCACGGCTGAGGATGCGAAATTCATCAACGACCGGATACGCGAGGACTATGCGCTCAACTGGCTCGTCGACGGTCTCCCAGCTGCTGAGATGAAAATTGACCCCAGAAACGGCGACCTTTTCTTCGACATGGGCTTTAACCTCGGGATGGACGATGGCGATTACTACGAACGCCCTGCGTTGAACAACCATTACGAGATAGTCCTCCGGTATCATTCGCCAGCCCCCGGCAAGTATCGAGTTGTAGGCGTGCTCGTCTGGCCGTCGAGCATTGGAGGCTCGCAGGACGGGACTGCAACTTGCGATGCCGACCCCGCGTCTCCTTTGCTTCTCACCGAAGACCAAGCCAACACCATCAGATACACATACCGCGTCACTTGGAACGTGAGTCGACGCGTTTCTATTTCCTCAGAGAATGCACCTGAACTCGCGACAGCAATCTGATACACCCTGGGTATGAAACAGACCTTTGCACTCGATTTATCTTATTCCCGTGTAGGCTACTCGTTGGGACAATTACCTCAAGATCTTTGATCCCCGTATTCATTGGTTCTCGTACGCTATTCGAGCCCGCCAGTGCATTCCGTTTTTGACTGAAGCCACAGGCTGGTGAACTCTATGGTTATCGTTATCTTCCTCTGCGTGATGGTCTCTATGATCCTGCTCCGGAGCGTGTCCCGCGATATATCTCGATACAATGCAATTGATTTGAGCGCAAGTATCTTTCTTCTGACTGGAGAATTCTCACTTACCCGCAATATAGGAAGATGTCCAAGAAGACTGGGGATGGAAACTTGTTCACGGAGAAGTCTTCCGGGCACCCAGTAATCCCATGGTTCTCTCCATCATGGTCGGAAACGGGGCTCAGCTGTGTGCGATGGTCGGTGTGACCTTGGGTAGGCATTATTGTCGAATGATTGTGCTGCGCACTCATCCATTACAGTATTCGCACTCCTTGGTTTCCTCTCTCCCTCCAACCGCGGTTCTCTTGCGACTGTGATGATGGTCTGCTGGACTTTCTTTGGCGGCATCGCGGGCTATATTTCCAGCCGAGTATACGCTTCCTTCGGCGGGACAGAACGACGCAAGAATGCATTCTTGACCGCTACCCTTTTACCAGTGTACGAGAGACTTCACACGTTTCACGCAAAGCTAACCTGTGTTCAGAGTCATCTTTGCCGTCGTGTTCCTCCTCAACCTGTTCCTCGTCGGTGCTGGATCGTCTGGCGCTGTCCCCTTCGGTTGGTCGTGGTTTTTCATCGTAGATCACGTCCTGATGAGTTCCCAGGCACCATGCTGCTGATTGTTGTCCTCTGGTTCGGTATTTCAGCGCCTCTCTCCGCTGTGGGCGCATATTTCGGAAGCAAGCACGGTGTATGGACCTTGTTATCATCACTTCCGCTTCTCATACCTTTTAGGGCGTGTCTCATCCCGTCCGAGTGAACCAAATTCCTCGCCAAATACCACTGGCACCTAAATATCTCCGCCCGTGGGCTGCTGCGCTCCTGAGCGGCATCCTTCCCTTTGGTACGCACCTGCTCGGGATCTTGACTTGTGACGCTCAGACTATCCAACAGGCGCTGCGTTCGTCGAGCTATACTTTGTCCTCTCCAGTCTGTTTGCCTCGAGGGCCTATTATGCTTTCGGTTTCCTGGCGCTGACGGCCGGTATCGTGGGGTTGACGACCGCCACGGTGACGATTCTGTTCACGTACTTCATTCTCTGCGCCGAGGAGTATCGATGGCACTGGCGGGCATTCTTGACGGGTGGCGGGAGCGCGTTCTGGTTGCTCGCTTACGGCCTGTTCTTCTGGGTATCTCGTCTCCAGCTTGACTCGCTGTCGAGCGCGATATTGTATCTGGGCTACCTTTTATTGCTGGTCATATTCGACTTTTTAATCACAGGTCCGTTTTCGCTTCTTGTGATAATATGCATGGCTAACCCCCGCGCGCAGGGACCATCGGTTTCCTTGCGTCTTACTGGGCCATACGGAGACTGTACACCGCCATTCGCATCGACTAGTGGGTGTTGTGTAAATCAATAAATATATATATCTGGAATCCTAGAACGTTGCACCTAATAAAAATGTATAGTCGGAGAACTGGATTTCTTTTATTATGATTGGATACAGAGGGGTGTCTATGTACTTTTGGCGACAAGGATGGCGAGCTTGTCTTTTCCGGCTTTGAGGATGACCAGGCGGTTGTCGATAAAGTGGAGCTGGCGCAGGGTGAACTGGACCTCGGGGACGGGAAGATTGTTGTAGTACAGTCCACGCGAGAGAACCAGCATGCGAGCGGCGGCTACCGTGGAGTCAGTGAACGAAAGTAAGCACAGCGAGTCAAACGCACAGACGGAAGACGCAAGTCCGTATTTTGCGGCAAGCTTGACCACGGGAGTGCCAACAATCTCCTCTGGATCGACCAAGTGAATGCAGGGGTCGCCGTCAAAGGCGGAGAGGATATCGGCGGCCTTGAGGTCGTGTAGCTCAGTCTCGAACATGATTTTGGTCATGGTTTCGGCAGCAACGAGGCCAGATTCTGAATAGTGGTTGGATGAACGGTTGCAAACAAATGGGGTGACACGCACTGAGGTGGACGAGCTCGGTTAGCTCAGAGGCGAGCCGTCGTTGCGCGATTCGTTGGCCGGGTTCGGCTTGGTGCACTTTCATGGTCTCACTGATTTCACCCCAGGACATGAGGGTCAGTAGCTTGAGGTACCGCTCAACGTCGGCATCTGCGGTCCTGACAAAGTACTGCGCATGGTTAGTGTTATTGAGCGAACCGCGACGCGTCTACGTGCCTGGTAGAAGTTGAAAACGCTGGTAAGGCTCGGATCGAGCCAGACAGCGTTTCCTGCAGATTTGCCAAACTTGACACCGGACGCGGTGGTGAGTAGCGGGGTTGTGAGGCCAAACGCGGCAGGGACGGCCTCTGCGGGGCGACCGTCAATGCGGTTTATGAGAGCGATTCCACCGAGGATGTTTCCCCACTGGTCAGAGCCGCCCACCTGGATAGTGCAGTTGAAGTGCTTGTACAAGTGATGAAAATCGTACGCCTGCAGCAGCTGGTACGTGAACTCTGTGAAGGAGATGCCCTGCTTCGTCGCTAGACGGGTTCGGACGGTGTCCTTGTTCAGCATCGTGTTGACCCGGGCATGGACACCGACGGTCCGGAGAAACTCCATCATGGACATGTCGCGGTGCCAGTCGATATTGTTTTTTGCGCGAATGGGCTGGAAACGCTCTTTCGGCAGAACAATGCGCTGGTCTGCATATGTGAGGGCGCGTGAAAAGAAGCGCTCGACGCTGTCCACCAGAGACGTTGTGTTATGGCTCGTCGTTTCGGCCTCTGCAAGATCGCGCTCGGTTGTGCGCCCGGAAGGGTCGCCAATGAGGCCTGTCGCACCTCCAATGAGAGGTATGATTGTATGGCCGCGAATATGGAAATGCAGGAGACACATCAAGGGGAGCAGGTGGCCGACATGGATAGCAGGCGCGGTAGGGTCGATGCCTGCATAGACTGTCTGTGGCGCATTCTCGAGGGCAGCATGTAGAAACTGGGGTGTCGTGGCATCCTGAAGATGACCACGGAAGGAGAGGTCATCGAGGAGACCGACGGGGGCGGTGGACAAGGGTCGCGTCCATCGTCGAACACAATGTCGAAGCCGAAGCCGGATCATAATGGGTCACGTGATTTGATTACTGTATCTGTACAGCTGTCTGTTCTCTCTCTTCGTATCCGACACCATGGGCTGTATGTGCCTCGTCTTGCTGCCCCTTCGTCGCTGACCGCCCTCTGCAGCCAACAAACCTCGTGGACTTCAAGCCGCCCGCAAGCTCCGCAACGACCGCCGTGAAAACCGCTGGGTATGTCATCTCGCTATCCTCTCCGTCCTCCGAACCTTATCGCAAGAAAAATAGGCGGACAAAACCTACAAAAAACGTGCGCTAGGCAACATCTACCGCACTTCCCCCACTGGTGGCTCGTCACACGCCAAGGGCATCGTCCTCGAAAAGGTCGGCGTCGAGGCCAAGCAGCCCAACTCTGCCATCCGGAAATGTGTCCGTGTCCAACTTATCAAGAACGGCAAGAAGGTCACCGCTTTCGTCCCCGTGCGTTGTCTTGCATATCGTTTTTTTTCCCGTTGTTAAAACGAGACAGAACGACGGTTGCCTCAACTTTGTCGATGAGAACGACGAGGTTCTGATCTCTGGTTTCGGTCGTCGCGGTAAAGCCAAGGGTGATATCCCTGGTGTGCGTTTCAAGGTCGTCAAGGTGTCTGGTGTCGGCCTGCTGGCCCTGTGGAAGGAGAAGAAGGTCCGTCCATTGTTCGTTTGTTAGATGATGCCTAACTCTTTTTTCTGCAGGAGAAGCCGCGGTCGTAGAGTCTTGTCGTGTACAAGTATGATTATGCTGCTCATGTCCTACTTCAATTTATATGCATCTTGACTGAGACTGGAGCCATTCGTACTTTGCTACTACCTTGTTCCCATTATCATGTACCGCCTCGTTCAAGTATAGATCTCGCCCTCCACGGTGGAATCCTCGATGCTTAATCGCCCACCCAGACGTGCTGTCCCGCCACCTCCCCCGGCTCGACGTCCTGCCCAATCGAGCGAAGAGGACGAGGCACCGACGCCCCGGGGAATTGCTGCTAGAATCGCCAACTTGCAACTGGACCAAATTGGCCGCTCGCCTCTACAGCAGGCAGAGACAGCCCCTCCACCCCCGCCCCGAAGAAATGCTGTACCACCACCACCACCTCCTCGTCGTGCGTCGGCCATCGAACGCGATCTTGAGCTTGTAAGGTTGCTGAGTCGAAAACCACCACCACCCCCGGTTCAGGCGCGAGCCAACTCGGCTCCTGCTGTCCCAGCTCGTCGTCTGCCCCCTCGTCTCCCGACTCCCGAGCCAGAGCCTGAACCTGAGCCCGAGTACGTCGAGGAGGAGGAACAGTCGGACGAAGGCTACCAGAGCCAGGCTGAAGAGCCGTCCGACTCTTGTATAAAATGCCACGACTTTTCCTTCGTCGACGCGCATGCAGCTTCATTCCCGCGGCATACCGTATCCTCCGTGCAACAGCTGGCATTTGACCTTACCGCTCCCTTTGACTCGGAGACGGAAAAGGCGCGTGCCCTTTTCACTTGGCTGCACCACAATATCGCCTACGACGCGGTTTCCTTCTTGTCAGGCAATCTGAAACCAGCCACCGCGGATAGCGTTTTGCGCTCCGGCCTGGCGGTATGTGATGGATATGCAGGTCTATACCTCTCGCTGGCCGAGTACGCTGGGCTGCAGGCGCACAAGGTCACTGGCCACGGCAAGGGCGTAGGCTACGCCGCACTGGGTCCCAACGACCCCGTTCCCTCAGAATCGAGTAACCACGCGTGGAACTGCGTTCTCATGGACGGCGAGTGGCGGCTCCTCGACGGGTGTTGGGGTGCAGGCGCCCTCTCGGGCAGCCAATATATCCAACGCTTCGATCCAATCTGGTTCATTTCCACAGCGGAGGAATTTGGAAAACGTCACTTTCCAACCGACACGTCCTACCAGCTCCTTCCCGAGCCCATTTCCTGGGAAGAATACATCTGCGAGCCAGATGGACCGACCATCTTCAATGACTTTCATACGCTCAACTTTTTGAAGGATCTCCTGCAGCCCGCGAGCCCCGAGATTGCCTCGGGCGGCTGGGTGACTTTCTGCATCTTCAAGCAGTGCGAGCACATGAGCCGCGCCCAAGAGGACAATTATGTCTACTTTATCAACGCCCCAGATGATACCAAAACCCCGCTCGAGGTCAACTCGGAAGGCGGCTGGAGTGCGAGTATTTATTTCCCTCGTGGGATGCGCGGCGATGTGTCTCTCAACCGTGTCACCCTCGTCAACGGGGAGGACGCCAAAGGCATGTCTACCCAGGCCTGGAAAAATGCAATTGGTCGCAAGTCGATGTCTTGGGGTGGTATGGCACGGTGGACTATGATCTGAGAGGATTACGATTGCAAATTGTACTGTAAACAAAACTAAAGGAGAGTTATCAAGCGCATGGAACGGAGATGCCCTGCCCCGAGAGGTAGTGTCGCAGGTCCCGCATGAGTTTAAGCTGCTCCTCGACCGTCAGCCCGCTCACGATGGTCTGCAGGACCGCCCCGACTGTCACTTTGTGTTCCCGAATGAGACTGCTGTGGTAGACGTAGATGAACACGCCCATGAGGAATCTGCAATAAAATGATCAGCAGTTGACTGGGTGCTTCTGAGAGCCACGCACTGGCAATCCATGCGGTCGGTCATACCGCCGTGGCCGGGAATACTATCGCCAAAGTCCTTGATGTTGAACGCGCGTTTGAACCCAGACGCAAAGAAGCCTCCAAAGGGGGCAACCAGCGATGCGAAACCAGACATGCACAAAAGATGCAGTTGGTATGGCGCATAGGATATCGTGGTCATGTTGACACCGAGCAGCGTCGACAGGGCAAGTACGAGGGGGCCTGGCAAAGGCCATTCGCGCCACACAAAGGCTGGGTTGGGCGTGCATGTCATCCCACTCCAGGCGCTCACGCCGAGGTCGTGGACCGGGCATGTCATGTATTCAAACTTCATGAAATAGGTGCCCCACAGGACGCCAAATATCATGGTGCTCCAGAACGCGCCCATGAAGCCCTCCACCGTCTTTTTGGGTGAGAGCGCGATGAGTGGTGTGCGCCCAAACGTGATTCCCCAGATATACGCAAACACGTCGTTGCATATCACGAGCGAGGCTGGTACCCAGAACCAGATCAAGCCCTCGAGGATGTTGTCGATGATGAAGTGACTGCATACCGTTGAGCGCTCAATTGCAACAATGGTAGAAATTCAGTTACCTTGAAAGCACGATAATCAACAAACTCATGTGCACCCAGCAGAAAAGGCCAAATTGTTGCTTCAAGAAGCCTTTTTGTAGCGACATGACGAAGCCCACAAAGCCAATCGTGTAGAGGGTGAAGCTGATGATTCGGTGGTTTGTCGCAAACGAAAGCAGGAGCACATCCGCAAACACGACGTGCTGACCCCAAGTCAGCCCATGATACCAGCGAGAAACTAGGCCGACTGACCTTGAAGTAGTAGATGATGCTTTCGCCATACAGGAAGTAATTGGTCACGACGAAAAAGTACCAGTTGAGTGTCGTACTCCACGGGTCCTTGTCGCGCCTCCTGGAGCCGTCTTCCGAGATTGTCAGCGGGAAAAGAGCAGTCACCTCGCGGTAGACGAGGGTCTGGCACAACATGACGAGCAGAATCATATACGCATGTCCCAGAAGTAGAAGACCTGAGCACCTCTTCAGCGTCGGTGACACAGGCAAGCATCCAAAACACACCGAGGAATGTTCCAATCATGATAAAAGTCCACAGCGTGCGGGTGAACACATTCTGTCTCTTTTTCGTTTGTTCGGCTGCGAGTGCAGGCGCATTGTTCGCTGGCACTAAAGGTTGCTGGACGGGCGACGGAGGCTCCAAGACTGGAGATGGAGGCGACTCCACGGGAGAAGGAGGGGATTCCACGGGAGGCGCAGCCGCAGCGGGTTGGGGAGTTGTGTCGACGGGAGGTAATGGCGGAACCTTGAGCTGTGGAATAGGGCTCTCGACTTCAGCATGGTGCGAGATTCCATTGGCCACTGGTGGCTCGAGAAGAGGTGGTGGTGCAACTTCTTCAGGCTGCTCAGTGTTGGACTGCGGAGGTTCGACGTCGACGGACGGGCTGCGCGACGATTTGGATTTCGCCTCTTGCTGCTGTTGCAGTTTTCTTGCCCGTGCCGCCTTTTTGAGCGCGCTTTTACTGGGTTTTGCCTCTGGTTCTGGCAAGAGACTGCAGCGAAAAGGATGTTAGCTTGTCTGGAGACACGTATGACGTCGAGACGTGCCTTGGAGCAGGCTCCTGGACCTCCTCCTCCTCCGTATCTTCACCAGAGTCGACGACCAGCGAATCGAAGGTCGTCTTGGACGCAAACGAAGGACGTGTTGTAGTGCTCATCGAGACAAGACGCGATAGAAATACATTGCGGATCAGTCGATTTCGGCTCGTCACCGCGTCACCCACGGGATAAAATACAGTTTCTAAGCTAAGTAAAGTCCCCGTCAGAACTTCCAGTCTTCCTCAACCTCCATGGCCCATGGGACTGCAAAAAGAGTCAGAGGGAGACGCTGAATAAAGTGATGGCAGAGACGCACACTTGACAATCAGAGTTTTAGAAAAGAGCTTTTCGACAGGGACATCGTGAATCTTGCACCATGCAGCGGTAATCCGAGGATCCAGATAATTAATTTTACTGCAGAAACTTAGCACCAATGAAACACCCAATGAAGAACACTGACCTCGTGCCCAACGCAACCTCCTTGCCTTCGTCTCGGTCGATGATCTGCAACTTGGACGCCTTGATCTTGTCGGTCAGTTTCTGGATAGCCTCCTCAATCTTTTCCGCCGGTTTCTCCCTCGTCAACTCGGCTTCTCCCGTACCCCGCTCCTTCGCCAGCCGTTTGAACTCTGCCTTGATGTTCGCAATACGTTCCTTCAGCTCAGAGTCATCTTGCGCCTCCTTCCCATCATCCGTCAGCTTCTCATTCTCCTTTGCAAACTTCTTCTCCGCCTTCTCAATTTCCTTGGCCATCTTATCCTCCTCGTGGCTCACAATCCACTCGTCGTCTATGTCGGATTCATCCTCCTGGTACTCTGCTTTCTTGCGGAACTTTTTGTCCATCTTGAATAACACGTGCCGAAGCTTCATACGATCGTATTTCAGACCACGTTGCTGTTATTGAGTAAGAAAAATGTCTGGAAAGTCACGCGAATGCGTACCTTGTCCCGAACCTTCTCCATTGATTGCTCGTGTGTCTTGGGCACAGTTCTTCGATGGTTGCAAAGGATGGCCACCTCACGATTGGCTTTGTTGTACGCATTCAGCTTTTCCTGGAGGGTGGCGTTCTCCAACGTGTTCTCGTCCAACAACCGCTGGAACGTCGAAGACGCGTTGAAGGTACGGAAGACCTTGGCGGTGAGGCCCTTCATCTCAGACTGGAGATGTTTATTCAAGCCGGTGGTCTGGAGGGCTAATCAGATAATGAAATACTTGTCGCCCACGTCCTGCTTACATTCACCCGATCGAATAAACTATCGTTGTCGCTCTTGTTTTCCTTGAAAATGCGGATATTCTTGAAAACTTGAGCGTCTACGGGGACCCGATTGTAGTATCGAATCGAGTCCTTGCCGAGAAAGTCGAAGATGATGAAATTGGGAGCCTCGAGAGTGACATGTTCACACCGAAGTGAACAGCAACCAACGGTGTCGGCCTCGTCCTCCCCCTTTTCGTTGCCAGCACGAAGCGCGAGCTTATCAATGAAGTACATGGTCGTTGCGCGCTGGCGATCCGCCATCACTTTGGACTTTAGGTCCTGGGTATAGTTTTGACGGATCTTGTCGACGTGGTTCTGCACATGTGTATAAGCCGCAGACCACAATGACCACATAAACGGTACCCGCCTTTAGTTCACGTGCTTTCTCAAACTTGATCATGTCACTTTGACCCTTGAGTGAGCTGCCGGCGGCCAGGAAAACATATTTGTGGTTGCCGTTGACGTTCTCGGTCCAAGTCGCAAGCCAAGTGACGGTATTGTCGTGGATAACCTCCTTCCATTTCCCGGGTATATTGGGCACAGGGACAGGAGCGTTGTCACCGATATTGAGGCTAATGTCCTCTGGTCGAACGCGAAACTATAATCACGGTCAGAACTTCTGTTCCAACATAGATGCAGTAGACATACCTTCAGGGCCCCCTTCTTTGGGTGCTCACCACGCCCTCTAAATAGGCCCGGAGGCTCCACCCTGAAGTTTCCGACCTTCTCTTTGCGGCCGTCGAGGAGACACGTCGTGTATTTGGCTTCCATGTCGTCCTTGATCTTCTTCAGCTCCTTCTTCTCTGCGGCAGACAAGGCTTTCTTCTTGGCCTTCTCGGCCTCGAAATACTCGAACATGGGACGGAAATCGCAAAGGTCGAAATTTGTGACCTTGGTATTATCAAGCTTGAAACAATAAGTCAGCACCAAGAACACTATTGCGTTGCAGGATACGCACTGGAGGATATTTTTTCAACACAGTTTTCCAGTCGTTGAAAAAGTTTTCGTTGAATTTGGCGTCTTTTGCATGATCGCTCTCGATTAAAGCGGCATAAAAACCGGCTACTTCTTCTGAAGCTGGAGGAAGATCTAATTCTTTGCCTGCGGAAAGAGAATAGTTTAGAGACCTTCGCTGGGATTCCAACTGCCGTCGCACCATTGTACTTCATCTTCACATTGGGCGGCAGAGACTCGTAAGGAGGCGGGAAAATCACACCGTTGTGCTCTAGAGTCTGCCACTTGACAGAGCCGTCTCCAGCGTCTGCGTCCCACCATCTGAACACCTCCTCTTGCTCTTCATCTTCCTTCTTCTCCTTCTCCTTCTTCTTTCCCTTGCCCTTGACCGGAGAACCGTTCGCCTCGGCCTTGACCTTGGCGGAACCATTCGCCTCGGCCTTGACCTTTGCAGGAGGTTTCTCCGTCTCCTCCGACTTGACTTTACGCGGTTTCTTGGCAGCAGCCTTCTTGGCAATGGGCTCGTCGTCGGATTCTACATCGCTCTCCACTTTGACCTTGCGTTTGCGTGACGTGGAGGGTTTCTTCGCCGCAAGGGGTTTGTCGTCGTCGTCGTCAGATGACTCTTGCTTGACCTTCTTCTTTGGTGGTTTGGCCTTGGGTTTCGCGGCGCGCTTGCGTTTCGGCGCGTCACTGTCGGCGTATTCGTCATCGCTGACCGCAGCCTTGCTGACGTTGCTCTTCGCCTTGCCCTTTCCATTGGCAGGGACAGTGGTGGCCTGGATCGCACCGGGCATAGCCACTGCCACTTTCGCGGGAGTTGCAGCCAGCGGCGTGTCATCCTCGCTGTCGTCCGACGACGATTCGGCGTACACGGGCTTCTTGCGCTTCAATGTACGGGTGGTGGGCAAAGGCGAGGAGTCCTGCGTGGCCTGAAAGACGCGATGAGTGAAATAAGACAAACTAAGCGTGATTTGGGGCACCAATGGCATCTCATCGTCGCTCATGGAAGAGAGGGCCCGTTGCTGTGTGGGGACGTGACCATTGCCGTTGGGGTGATGGTGGCCGTTGGAACCGCCATTCGGAGCACGAAGGGGCTTGTCGTCGTCTGAATCGAAATCGACGGGCGACATGAAGGGCAGAAGAAGGAAAAGGCGCGGGAGAAGGAAAGGAGTAGAAATACAGCTGGCACAGAGCGGCACCGCTCAAATTTGACAAGTCCGCATTCCCACGTGAGCACGTGTCTCTTCCCATTAACCGCCACGGTAGATTCCCGTCTTCCTCGCCGCGTCCGACTCCGTGCTGACGCCGTCCACCAGATGTCCCCCTTCCCATACCGAGACCCTTGGGCGAAGCGGGAGGCCTGGCGCAAACACCCCGTCTTCTCAAACCGCGCAATGTTCGCAAACTTGTTCCCTGGCTTCGGCATCGCAGTCGTCGCCTTCTCCGCCTACGTCTTGGCCGACAATATCTTCCTCAGCAAACGCAGTCAGGAGGTTTCTCACCATTAGTGTATCTTGTCAGTCTCTGCATTGCTTTCGCGTACCATAACCAACTCGATTCCAAAGTGTTTTGCGAACAATGAATCTAGAGTCTTCTACCACCTGTGCCAGCTCCCACGCGCGTCCGGCCACCCTGACTTGAAGGGCACTAGACTCTCGACCGGATGCCCTCATGGACCATTTACGTTCATGAATTTTCTCACTTCTGCTTCCATTGAGTACCCCACGAACCCTTCTTCGACTGATTCATGCACTCGGCAAGTCGACCTTGGGTCGGTTGCGATCGTCTTCGAAATACTGCCACTATCATCGGACCAGCCCACCACATTCGTCTACGGCAAACATGTGTTTTTTCGCGCATTTCCAACTGAATTACAGTCAGAAGGTGATTCTCTCTTTTTGAGATCAGTTATTCAGCGGAGGGCGTTAAAGCCTCAAGTCCGAGTGGTCATGCTCCGTCTTGCACTTTGCTGGTGGAACACCCGAGCATGTCCTCCGACCCTCATCTTGACATTGCCGACGTGCTTTTCACCTTGTCTTCGACCAGCATCGAAGAATCACTCAAACGTTCTTTCCGAAATAATAAATCTACGGGAGATCCCGTAGCTCGAGGTCGGGCCTATTTACAACGGAATTCGCGACTTCTCCATTCCATCACGGACACACGAAAATTTTGCACAACTTTTGATCTTGGAGTTGACGAACGACAAGTGGGTCCCAGATGCTTGATTGATTTAACCTCGACTCACTCCGCGCAGATCATTGGTCGACATTGAAGAACACCCTCGTGCTTGGAATTTCTTCCGTGCAGGTGGGCAACACGTTATCCTCCCGGTGAAAGCTCATTCTCGTCAGGGAGAGGGACCTTGACCACGGAAGTCTTTCCATACGACCTGGATACCGCATCCATAGGTCTCACTGTCATGGACCGGGACGAGGAAACCGTGAATTCCGTAATGGACGAGATGCTTGAGTACGTCGATTCGGACGGGATTATTCTGGTAAGATTAGAAACATCTTCCTGTGGCCGCCGTCTGAGCCCCACATGTAGACCTATTTCGATCACCAGCGTCCTCGAATCGACCCCGTCGTTTGCGTTAATGTGTTACATCTCTTCTACGTGCATCACCGTGGGGACGAGGTGCAGCCAACTTTGGGTTTCGAAAGTGTTGGAGAACCCCACGTACTTGGACGGTGCAAGATACTACACCACTGCTGAGTGCTTTCTCTATCTCTTCACGCGTTTCTTGGCCTCGTCGCGCGACGTCAAATTGCACACGGCGCTGGCGCCGCTGCTTAAAGAACGACTGCAAGAACGCGTTGGTGTTCAAGGTGATGCATTGCAGCTCGCGATGCGTATAGCTGCGTGCGCTGCGATGGGTATCGAGGACACTGTCGATCTCTCGACCCTTTTGACGCTGCAATCCGAGGATGGCGGTTTTCAGATCGGTTGGATATACAAGTACGGGAGCTCAGGGTGAGGACTTTGTGAACTTGCACTTGTTGGCTCATCCACTTATTCAGGATCAAGATTGGAAACCGTGGATTGACCACGGCATTTGCTATCCACGCGATCGAGTGCATGAGACAATTACAAGGCCACCCACCCTCGGAGCCGATCCAACGTCCCGGCCTGACCTAACGATTTCTCTCATTGCGCGCTCTTTGTACACACCTTCCGAGCTGTGAGCTAAGCGAGCCGAGGTACGAGCCTGGTTAGTGGGAGATAAGGCGAAACTAGATTAGGGCGCCAAAATTTATTATCTTATCTACCATATGCATCCGGATCAGACGCGTCGCGTCGTTTCTTCCAGGAACTCGTCCACTTGAGTTATTCTGGTCAGTTCCATTTTCTCGACCCGGGACACCCATTGTGTGTGGGGTTTCGTCCATCCGCGTCCATTTCGAAATTTCGGTCGCCCCAGCGTTCCTCTCAGCGGGGCGCCATCTCACAGGGCGAATCGCCGCCCGAGTCTCGTTTACACCTCACCGAAATGCACCATTCTGAACCGTTCTGACATTCACAAAAAATATGACATTCCCCGTCTTCTTACATACATGTCTCATCCTAAACATTCAGCCCGTTCGAAGTCTCCCTTATCAGTCTATCAAGGAGGCGACGTCTAATGAATTTCTATTTTGTACCACGTAGATATCGCTTGTACACCGGATTGTCCGTTTCTTCTACATACGGGTACCCAAGCTGTGTGAGAAAAGCAGCAAAAGCCTCGTGCTCTTCATGTGGGACTTGGATCCCGGCAAGCACCTTGCCAAGGTCTGAGAGAGAATTAGAGGATACGGTACGGTACTTAAGGCAGACTTACCTGCGCCGTGGTTCCTGTAATGGAACATGGAGATGTTCCACCCTTGATGCAGTCCCAGGAGGAATTTGCGCAGTGCCCCGGGGCGTTCGGGGAACTCTGCCAGGGCGCGTCAGGACCATCTCAGCACCTGGAAGTAGACTAACCGAATCGAAGCACTCGTTCGTTGGGGACTACCTGCGACCCGCCGATCATGTACCGCCCGTGGGTCTTGGCCATCTCGTTGTCGCTAATGTCAAAGCCAACCATGTCTTCCGCCTCAAGCGCCTTGAGCAAGGCGGGAACCTCGGTTGCACGTGATCCACTTTCGAGCCGGAAAGAGAGGAAGACGTGGGCGCGGTCGGGTGAGCTGTAGCAGTTGTACCGATAGATGAATTCTGTCACGGCACGCGGGTGGATGATGGAATGCAGCGCGACGAAGCTGGAAGGATGTCAATAAACAATTTGCGGGAGTGAAAGCGACGTGCCTTCCGGGGCGCTCTGGGATATCTACGCTGAGGAGAGCTTCTAGTCCCTCACCAAGCTCGGCGCGTTCCGCAACAAAGCGTAAACGGTCAAAGTTCATGTTTGCACCGCTCACGACGGCAACGAATTTTTTGTTGGCACCGACAAGATGGTTTTCTATGATATAGTGCTTCAGAGCGGCAAGTGCGAGTGCACCAGAAGGCTCGGTTATCGAGCGAGTCTCTTGTTACAGAATGAGTCATTATTCGAAGAGAGAAAGCGTGTTGGTACCATCGAAAATGTCCTTGATGGCGGCGCAAAGCGCGTCGTTGTCGACCTTGACCACCCCGTCGAGCAGTTTTTTGCATATCCTGAATGGCTCTTCGCCCACAAGCTTTACGGCAGTTCCATCGGCGAACGGGCCGATCTCAGGAAGCGTAACGCGTTCGCCTTTGGCCAGACTCTGGGCCATGGCATCGGCGTCAAAAGTCTCGGCCCCAATGACAAGGGTGTTGGGGTTGCCAATGCGTTTGACATATTCTGCAATACCCGCGACGAGCCCTCCACCGCCGACGGCAGCAAAGATGGCATCGAGCGAGTCTGCATTGGGCAGTTGTTTCAGGATCTCCATGCCGATCGTGCCTTGGCCTGCGATCACGAGAGGGTGATCGTAAGGGGGCACGAATGCGAGACCATGGGCAGCTGCGAGGCGGGCACACTCCTCTTTGGCTTCGTCAAAGTCTGCACCATAAGAGACGACTTTGGCACCGAGGCGGACGACATTGCGGACCTTGATCGAGGGTGTTCCTACTGGCATCACGATTGTGCACGGGATTCCGAGCCGAGCGCCCGAGAGGGCGACACCTTGGGCATGATTTCCTGCAGCGAAGTCGACGCGACGGAAAGAAAGGTGTACAAGCCAGACGTACCTGCGCTGCAGGTCACGACGCCCTTCCACCGCTCCTCCTCGGAGAGATTGGCCATAAAGTTGTACGCGCCTCTTATTTTGAAAGAAAAGACATCATGCAGATCCTCGCGCTTGAGCCAGATCTCGTTTCCGAGTTTTGAGCTGAGATTACGGGCCTTGACGAGGGGCGTCTCCTGGATAATCTCATAGACTTTGGAGGTGAGAATAAGACGCAGGTAGTCCGAGTCCATGATACAAACCAAGCACATCAAACCAAATACCCTCTCTTTCTGTCCATGGCGCCCCAGAGCCCAACCGCTGCCCGTCGACGCTCCGGCCGCCCTCTTCCTTCCCCCAGTATATCAAAGTCCCCCGACTCGGACAGGCCCAAGGACAGTGTTCCCAGACCCAAACGTCTCAAGCAGGAGGACATTGACCCAGGCGTCGACGCCCAACTGCCCTCGATCGACTCGTCTGCCAGCTCGACCTCGAACGGTCGCGCCAAGCGCAAGACAAAGGAAAAGGATCGGGAAAAAGACAAGTCGAGCGAAAAGGATGGCCAGGACCCACCCACCGACGCCGCCGCGCCCGACACCGCGCAGCCAGCTGCAGAAGAGGAGGAGAACGGGGTGACGCGATGTATCTGCGGCAGTATGTGTTACTTTTGCTCATCTCACCCGACGTTGACGCGTGTGGATAAGGAGAGGACGATCCCGACGCGGGCGAGTTTATGGTGCAGTGCGAGACCTGCAAGGTCTGGCAGCATGGACTGTGCATGGGCTACGACTCGGAAGCTCAGTTGCACGACGATGACTACTATTGCGAACAGTGTCGGCCTGATTTCCACACCGACTATCTCAAGTGCGTCACACTGCCTATTCCCTCTTCTGCTCTCATTCCATGTAGGAAATCCAGACGAAAGGCACGCCATTCGTCTGCTACCACCGTCGCGCCACCGCGCCAATCGCGGTCCCACTCGCCCTCGCTTATGAAACAACCATCGAAACGACGGAACACGATGAATAGTCGAGACGCTGCGTTTGATGAAAACCTCAAAGAGATACTGGAAACGACGGCAGCAGAGGCAGGCGCGGTTCCCGACAACGGGTTGAACGGGAACGGGCACGTTGAGCTCGAGGAGGACGGAGAAGCCGGGCCGACGAACCGGAGGAAGCGAAAACGCACAGAGGACGAGACGAGGCCAGCAAAGAAACGAACGAGGTCTGCGTCGACTGGCTCGGACCGCCGATCAGTGATTCCCCAGGAGGAGTCCCAGCCAGCACCGCCACCACCCCCTGTCAAGCCTGCCGTGACCGCCAAGGCACCTGGTCGACGACGAGGGGGTGCACGCAAGGCGGTCGTGCAGGACGTTGGCGATGGCGAAGAAGGTCCGTCAATTCCATTGCTTCTTTTGGGCGGATACGTGACCTTTACGTCAGTCATCAAGCGAGGCCCTCCCGGGCGAGCAAAGCGCAACAACGGGCATTCTGCCGCCATGCTGCATGAACACGCGACCCGCCGAAACAACACCGCCGCTCCCAACGGCCATGCCTCCACCTCGACAGCCCAAGACTCTTCTCGCGCCTATCGCAATTCTCACGCGTATGCTGTATCCCAACAGCCCATGTTTACATCTTGGAATCTCCCCGATTATCTGGCACACCTGGAGGAGATTCTTCCAACCGAGATTCCCCAGCCACTCGAGGTTCTCAGTGGTCCTCCACAGGCCTCCTCCAGCCGTGCAGGCAGCCTGGAACGCTCAATCGAACGCGGCGTCAAGGTCAAATGGCCAAGTAAACGCATGAGCGTGGGCGACATGAACAAGCGTGTCCGGGCGTTGGTAGAATGGGTTGGCCGCGAGCAGGCTAGCGCTTCAGAACGTGGCAAGCGCAAGGAGGCTCTTGAGAACATGCTTCGCGAGGAGGAGGCAAAAGACGCTCTTGCTGCTGCTGCTGCTGCTGCCGCCGTGTCCGTGACCGCCGACGGACAGGATGCTATGCCGGTCGACCTGCCAATAGCAGATCACAAACCGGTCTTGCAAAAATACGACACGTCTCAGGCGTCCGCAGCCATGAAAATGATGGAGGAGCTCATGGAGGAGTTGATTCGGTTCCAAGAGCGATTTGGCCCTGGTTCCAAACGAGAAAGAAAATAGTTACTTATTGGTGTAATGCTGCTGCTCTGTCTGTACTCGTAATTTTTTATCTTGACTTTGCTTTGTTTGCGCCTGTCAGTGGACGGTCATGTCCTCTCCATTCCAGGACGACACCAGCACACTCCACCCGGACGAAAATGAGGAGGGCGACTACTCGTCGCGCATGGAAGACCTGCTTGGCGAAGAAGCGTTCGACTCGGATGCTCAGGAAGAAGCCGAGGACGATGATGACGACGAGGAAGGTTTCGTCTACACTGGCCAGGATGCATCAGACACGTCCGCCGCGTATCGAGATCTAATGAGGGACGCAATGGGCTCTGAAAACGACCCAGAAGAAGAATTGGAGGTGGAGCACTCGTTAATTGTCCAAGACGACGACGAGCCGCTGGTACGTGTTGACCTTGGCTGGAATATCCTTGTTTGACTGGGAGGACCAGGATGGCTTCTCTGACCACATTCCATCCGCGTCAGTGTCCTCTGCAGGAATTCTGACGCCTCCACGGGTCAACTCTCCCAGTTTAAATGGGTCGCCTGCCAATAAGCTCCTTGCGCGTCCATTTCTGCACCCAAATGTGTCCAGACTTCGTTCCTATACCCCCGGTTCGCGGCCCGTCTCGTCTGCCAGCATCGGCACTGTTGGTTCCCACTTTTTCGACGCGTCTCCTGCGCCATCTCATTTCTCAGCAATGTCGCGCATGTCTTCTCTGTCCAACCTCCACACTCCTGGCTCGAGCGACGTGCATACGGGGCAGACACGCGAGGTGTTCCGCTGGACTCAGCTGCGTAACATCACACACCATATGTACGCCCCCACTGCTTCAAAGGCTTCCTCACTCCTTGGCCCTCCGTCGCTCGGTTCGCCCACTGTGCTTGCTGCAAATGGTCTCATCTGCATTGGGACCGCCGCTGGCATGATATGCGTATACGACTTCAAGCAATCTCTCAAATGCATCTGTGGGAATGAGACGACGGGTACGTATCCTTGTCTGGCCGGAGAAATATGCTCACTTGTGGGCCAGGCAAAACAGTGGGTCCTGTGAGCGCCCTTGCACTTTCGCACGACCACACGTTTGTTGCGTCAGGGCACACATCCGGTCACATACAGCTCTTTGATCTAAATACGCCGCATACACCCGCACGCACTGTCGCACCGACCACCCTTGCCACAGTCGCTTCGGGCCGGAAAGAGGGCCACCTTACCGGCTCTCGAATCGTCAGCATTGGATTCGTTGCTGGGCGCCATACGGCGCTTGTCTCTGCAGATGAGCATGGTCTGTCGTTCTACCACAGTCTGGGAAAAGTGCTCTTTGTCGAGGCTGCCGACATCCTGCGCATTCTCGGAAAGTACCCAGAAGAAGAACATGCGCCGTCGCCGCTATCGCCTGGACTACCCTCCCCTCGCCGACGGCGCAAGACCCGCTACACCATCCTGGCTATGATGCCGCTACCTCTCGGTGTCACGCCGCATCCGACGGATTCTTACAATGTGATTGCATTGCTCACACCAACGAAATTGGTTGTTGTTGGTCTCAAGCCGACGCCCAAGACCTGGTTCAAGTGTCCGCGGGTTGTGGACGGTGCGGAAGAACCGAGTTTGAGAACAAGGTGGAAAGGGTCCATGGCGTGGTTCCCGAGCAATCCTGCGACGCCGGTTACAAAAGAACCAAATGCGCCCATGCTCGCCTATTCCTGGGGGAATACGCTGCATCTACTCCGCGTGTCAGAGTCGAGGACTAGGCAAACCGTGCGCAATTCGCGGACGGGAAAAACTAGCGAGGTGGAAATCGGACGGATAGTACACGAGGCGGCAGGAAAGTGGGTTGCGGAGGACACGATTCTTGCGGTCCAGTGGCTGAACGCTAATGTGGGTTCGTTCACTTTATCTTGAGATAATCTGCCATCGGAACTGACCCGCATTCAGCAAGTCGTTGTTCTCACTGCGACGACACTCGACGTGTACGACTCACGGATGTCCAAGCTCGTCGAACACGTGAAATTTGATGGCCTTTCACTCATTTCACCAACTCTGGGGTCTACTGTGAATGGCGCGGTGTCGTATACTGATTCAGTTGGAGACGTCGGTCACAGTGTCCGTGTTTACAAGGGAAAGATCTTCTTGCTGGTATGACTTGATATTTCTTTCATGCCAAACTCCTCATTATATTTCTACAGGGCCGAGAATCCGTCCAAGCCGGGACTTTGTTGACCTGGGCAGACAGAATTCTCACTTTTGTCCAAGATGGCGATTTTCTCAGTGCGATCGATTTGGCCCGATCCTATTATGTGGGAGATGCACCTGGGAATTCCAACGGACTGCCTGACGATCCCGAACTGCGGCGAGAAGTTGTTGGGCAGAAGATGCGGGATCTTATGACTGCGTCCACCCGCTACGCTTTCTCGGAAGACCGTATGACGGATGAGACGCATCTCACGGCTGACGGGCGGGGTGTGGACCGCACAGCATTGTTTGAGGGACTGGTGCGGTCGTGTGCACGTGCTTGCATCTCTCTGGGCGATCTCGACTTTCTTTTCGAGGATCTCTTCCAGCATTACGAGGATGTTGGCATCACGCGCATATTCCTCATCCAACTTGAAGCATTCGTTCTCTCCAGCGAGATTCGACATGTTCCACCAAGGATCACTCAACGACTCGTTGCATTACACGACGAGGATGGCCGACCGGACCTGGTCGAGCGAGTCATCTGGCACATCGACCCCACCTGCCTGGACATCAACCAAGCAATCCATCTGTGCGAAACGCACCGCCTTTACGACGCCCTCATCTATGTCTATACGCGTGCACTGCGTGACTATGTCGCGCCTGTTGTAGCCCTCCTCGGCTTGATCCGGACTGTCCAACAGCATCGGCGAACTTCGGCCGAACCTGTTCCCGAGGGACATAGCATGGAGGCCGTCATCCTCGACGCGTACAAGATCTACCCTTATCTGGCCAACTGCCTCTCCGGTCTGTCGTACCCTAGTGAGGATCCGTTACCGGAGGAGGAAGCGGCCCAAGCCAAGAAGGACGTCTATACGTTTTTATTTTTCGGCCGATCGAGCATGTGGCCCATGGGTGAAGGGGGCAAGCTTGTTCTGACCTCTGACGAGGAGGGTGCTGTGGAGCCTACGTATCCGTACGCTCGGCTTTTGCTGCAGTTTGACTCCGAGTCATTTCTCCACTCGCTCGACGTCGCGTTCGAAGACGCGTGTCTGAATGATGACGAAGAGCCGCGGACGATGAATCGACTGATTATCGTCCGGATACTCCTCGAGATTATATCCTCGGGCAATCTACCATTGTCGGATGTCACCTTCACCAACATCTTTATTGCGCGCAACGTCCCCAAGTACCCTCAATTCTTGGAGGCGCTGCAACCGAGCCTGCTGCACGGCATCCTTGTTCGCCTAGCAGAGGACCCTGACCCAAATACCCGCGAGGACCGTCAGCTTGCTGCGGAGTACCTGCTATCGGCGTACAATCCGCATGAAAGCGACCGTATCGTGCATTTGTTCGAGTCTGCCGGTTTCTATCGCATTCTTCGATCGTGGTACCACCAGGATCGAAAATGGGTCCCTCTTCTTTCCACCTACTTTGACGACCCTGATCTTCGCTCTGCCGAAATCTTCAGTAACGTGGATGTTATACTGGAGAGCTGCGCGCAAAGCAGCAAAGGTGTTGTGCCTCCTGATATCGTTGTCACCGTTTCTTCCGCCCTTCCGCAGCTTCTGGATGCCAGTATAACGAGCACTGCTACATTGCTGGACAAACACGCACCAGAAATACATCAAGCTGCCCTGAACAGTCTAGGGGATGATCACGATCGTTTTATCTATCTCCAACATCTATTGGCCCCACTGCCACCCTCGGATGACGAGTATCAACCGCCATCCGGCCCTTCTCTCAAACCACCTCAAGAACTGCGTCAATTGTTTGTTTCGTTGCAGTGCCGGTATCGTCCATCGGATGTTGTCGCCGTCCTCAAGTCTTTGCCACCAGATCTTTTGGATTGGCCAGACGTAATACACCGATGCGAAGATCAGGAGGTCTATGATGCTGTCGTATGGGCCCTGAATTGGCGTGGTGACCCTCGGGATGCCTTGACCAAGGCAGGGACATTCGAGAAACAGCTCACTACTCGGATCGTCGAGGCTTTCTCTACTTTAGACACCGCCATCGAGAAGGATCTGGACGGTCTGGAAGCTGTGGGGAGGGTCGGTATCGAGATCTGCCTGGAACGGTCGCAGGGTGCATCTGCCACCGAGGTTCCCTTGGAGGACATCTGGTTCCAGCTGTTGAGCAGTCAGATCAACTGCGTACAAAGTATAGCTGCTTGTGCCTCTGACCTGGCTGCGGATCGAGAAGAGGTTATGGCCACGACGTTGTCAGCTTTACGGTCGCTGGTGCAAGATACGTTCAGTGCTTTGGTGTCGATTAGTTCGACGCGTGCCGTGTCTTTTCCGCGGTTGTTCAAACGACTGGTCACATCCGCGACAGAGGCGTCCACCGGGACGCAATACCTGGAGTTTAGGACCATTCTGACTGGGATGCTGGAATCGTATCGTTCCGACGGTGATATGCTGGCCATCTCCAAAAAACTGGTCGACCGCGACTTATTTGACACGATTGCGGAGGCGACACGTGAGCGCGGTCGTGGCTGGATGCCGCACACTCGTACTTGCAGCTTCTGCCGGAAAGCGTTGTATGCTGGGTCGGAGAAGCAGATTGTGGTCTCACGGACAGGCATTATGTACCATAGCTTATGTTTACCCTCGGAATAATTACTATACAAATACGCATCAACACCATCACGTTATCGCTTTGGACCACCACCCATGCCCCCAGCGCCGCGTCAGAGCAGCGTCGGCGCCGCGCGTCGGGTACAGAAATCCCACGTTCCTTATCGCGCGTTGAGCTCTACAGTCGGCAGGAAAACAGGCATTTCTGTTAAATCTGTTCCCGTAAACTCGGATGGTTTCGAGCCCCCCGACGAGTTGTTCAATCAGCTGCCCAAGAAGCCCAAGAAGAAGTCTCTTCCTCAGGAAGAAGACGACGAGGACGAGGATGAAGACGACGAGCAGGACGAGGATGGAGAGAGGTCAATGGATGTGGACAGTGCGTTATATCTTTCATTCTCGTGCTCTTCTTAACCGCGTCTATTCAGGTCCAATACAGAACTTTGCCAACACACGAACGCCCACTACCCCACGCGCTCAACGTCCTATTTCACGTACATCTCAAGTCGACTTTGATCAAGTGCCTTCGCCCCGCTCCTCTAGAAAGTCGGTCCCGCGCACTGCTGGTCCATCGCGTTTAGCAAACCAGGAGCTTCTCTACCAAGACGAAGAGGATTTCGATGATCTCGGTGGTGGTGGTGGTGGTGGTAGTGGTGGTTATACTCCACCGGAGGAGGAGTCACCCGAACAGTTGAGTTTCACCGAGATGAATGCTCAGGATGAAGACAATGAGGTAGACGACTACGAGCTCCCCGTCGTCTCCCCGAGCAAAGGGAAACGGAAGGAGAAGGAGAAGGCTAGGGAGCCATCTCCGGAGGAAGATGTTATGGACGATAATAGCATCGCGAACGAGATGGACGACGTGAATATGGACCCGCCAGAATCGGATGAAGCTCCGGTGGAGCCAGAACCGATAAAGAAGAAACCGAAACCCAAGCCACCGGCACAGCGGAAGGAGTTGAAGGAGAATCGGCTGAAGGAGAATCGTGATGGTTGGTGCCACTGAACCCTTATTGTCCTGGTTGTTCATCTTCCACAGTGCCAGACGGCGTGCGTCGTTCCAAACGCGTTCCCTACAAGCCGCTGGAGTGGTGGCGGCTGGAGAAAGTGGTCTTTGGTCGCGACAACACCGACGGCCCGATTCTTGTTCCTCAAATCAAAGAAATCATCCGCATCCCAAAGGAACCAGTCGTGCCTCTTGGGAAGAAAGGCAGGGCACGTAAACGCACTACTCCAGCACCAAACAGCAAGGTCACCGAGAAAATCGTCGAGAAAATAATCGAGGTTGCAACCGACAACCCGGAGGAGGGCTGGGACGAAGACACGCCGGATACGGCAAACGTAAAGACTTATAGGACGGGCGAAGAAGTTACACGGCGTAAGTTGGCCCTAAAATTTTTTCCCCTCGTTTTTGACCTGCGCCAGGCATTGCATTTACTGCAAAGATGTTCAAACCGACTGCGGCAGCCAACAACGAGTGGCTTTTCCAAAAGATCTTTGGCGATGGTGATTTTATGGCCGCTGGCCAGGTCGTCATTCCTCCCAAGGGACGCAAGCCCAGCAAACAGACCAAAGACAACACTTTTGTTCGTGTCGTCGGCTTTTTTGACTGCATGTGCTCATTTGCAAACAGATTTTCTTCGTCATCGAGGGCGCTGTGAATCTCAAGATTAGCGATACGAGTCTTATTATTGCTTCAGGTGGAATGTTTATGATCCCGAGAGGTGCTCTGTTCTCCGTCTGTCCTTGGATCTTTGTACTCATCTTCAACTAGGTAACACGTATTTTATTGAGAATATCGCCGATCGCGATGCCAAGCTGTTCTTCACGCAAGCGAGGAAAATGAGGGAGAATGAAGGCGACGAAGAGGATGTTCGCCCTCCTCCACCACGGGCTGTCTCTGCGGCGGCAAAGGGAAACGTTCGCATGAACGACGCGGATGCTAAACGCGGAAAGAGTCTGAACGTATGACCATGTATCACTACTCTCTATGTACTGTCCGAGACTGCTTGTCTCATTAGTTGTATTCAAACGGAAAGGTGGCGCCTCACCGTCAACTGCGTGCACCATCTCGGTGAGCGTTTTAAACGCTTCACTCTGCTCCAAATCCACGCCGAGAAGTTGTCCGTCTTTGCCAAACGCCTCGACGTCAAGAATCATCTGCGCCCGTATCCGTTCCTCGTCTTTGCCGTCTTCCTCTTTCGTGTTACCACCAAAAAGCGAAAAGGTCTGCTTCTTCCCCTTCTTGAGTCGCCTGAGCGAGTCTTCCGTCTTCTTCATCCCAGCCACGTGGTGTACATATCTTTGCGCTACGCTCTCGAATATCTCTGTCGCATAAGAGACCAAGAAATGCTCCTTGAGGGATTCACCGGGCCCCTGACCCACGCCGATGCCAAAGAAAACCTTGACCGGCCGCAAAATGGATGAGACAAAGTAACTGGGCTCTTTGGGCATCTGTTTGTTCGACATGGCCCTGAACTGGGAAGATATAGATCGCACGGGGAGAAGAGCGTCACAGCATCTCTTGGTAAGGATGGCGACGATGTGAGTCGACATTGGGGCGGTCGTCGCGGTCAGCGCGGACAAAGATTCACGTAGAGTATCTTCGAGATTGGCGCGCTCTTCGCCAGCTGCCTCGGGAAGCATCACACTGATCTCCTCTTGCCAAAGAGCCAGTACGTGCATGTGCAATTCCCTCGCATCCAGGATAACCATCGCATATTGACGTAGGATCTTGTCGTCCTCCGCAATACTCTCTGCTGACGGAGGATCCACGGGGATGCTATCAGGGACCATGCTCTCGCTGAGCCATGTTTTATAACGACTCAAGAGTTGTAAAGTCAATCTCCAGAACCGATGGGTGAGCTCTGGTATGAAGACTTCAGCACTCCAGCATGCTGATATAGCAACCCAGATGGCAGTAGCTTGAGTTGAAGCAAAAGCGGTTTTCTCTGTTTCATTGATCAGCGCAATCTGGTAACGAAGCAAGCGGTCGTACCTTTGGCTGAAGAGAGCTCGACTCGAGGCACCGAGAGCACATCTTCCACTTTGCTTACAATCTCCTTCCACCTCAACTGGTAGTACACGGGCAACTGCCATCGACGCTCGAATGCAGTATACACCGGGTGAGCCCGCATCGCTTCTACCGAATGAACGGAAGGTGCGAGGAACTCGAGTGACCGAATAAAAGCGTTGGTTATTTCATAGTGCTTGAAATATATGGTAAGAATCGAACAAGAGCCAAAGAATGCACCCTTACCTTTCTAAACTCATTCGGACGCCCAGCAGCAAACACAACGAGCCCCAACTCATCCATAATTGCCCTGCCAAACTCTTCCCAGACCACATTGGCGAGGATTTCAAATCCATCCTTGCGGGCAGTAGACACCGATTTGAGCGAAACCTTGTCGGCGATAACCATAATCTTGCTCATATCTCGCTCCACAAAACGCAAGATCTGGCTGAATAAGCTGGCAAGAGGGTCCTCGCTATCATCAAGAATGTGGGCGTAAGGTGAATGTGACGCGGAACCAAGACTGTGATTAAACGGAGTTTTCAAGGCAAACGAGGTGAACGGGGTGTATGGAGTGCGGGGAGGGAGGGCCGAGGGAGTGGCGAGGGATGCTGGGGTGGTCGAAGAGCGGAACGGGGTGTGAGGAACAATCGGTGACTGAGGGGCAGCGAGGGCACCGGGGAAGATGGACTGAAGGTGGGGAATTACTCGAGTGATTTCGCCTTCGGACAGAAACACACCTTCTTTACGAACCGGCGGACTACATCTCGTCGCAGGACATCCTCTGCGTCTCTCCAAAGACCCATTGAATCGTATGTCCGCAAACATTCGGTGATATCCGCAATAGTTTTCGCTTTCTCGACTTCAGAGGTTTTTCCCTCTTCTCCCGTCAAGGAAAGCAAGGTCGTCGAGAATAAATGGTCGAGATCCGATGAAAGAGTCGATCGAATGCGGTCAATCCTCTGCTCGGATTATATAGCGCAGCTTGCAAACCAAGAATAATGAACAGACCCATTGTATTTCATCCACAAACACACACTTTTCCTCTCGCGCCTTGTTCGCGTGATACAGCAGCTGAGAATATTCTGCTGCAACGCGACTGAGGTGTTTCGCCCGATTTCCATGAGTCCTGCGAATACAAATGAGACGCTAATTGGGGAGGCGCCAAAGAAATAGTTACCTGTCGTCCACATTGTCCTCTGGGAGGTTGAGATTTACAGGACGTGGCTCCTCAGACTCTTCGTCTTGAGCAGGTGACGCAATAAGCAAAAGGGACTCGAGACGCGTCACAGACTCTGAGATTTTGAGAAGCAGATGCAACAACGCTTTCTCTGCCCTCAGAGTCGCTCTCTTGGTCAGCTTCTCTTGAATAGCATCTTGAATAACTTGAAGGTCACTTTTGGATGCCTGTCCATTGCTTAACGCGTGTGCCGCTCCAAGCATACACGACACACCAATATCTGAGTCTTGAGATGTCCAAGGGGCTGCTTGATCCTCTCCAAACGCGCTCCCTCCCCTCTCAAATCGGTGCTCAAGCTAATGAACGCCTCGTAGTCGTCGTTGATGAGCTTGACGAGTTCTTCCTTGAGCGTCGACAGATAGTCCCGCAGCTCTGAGCGCAGGTCGCGCAGAGAGGTGTGAGAGCGCGAGAGTAGGAACGCCTCTACGTCGAAGACTTCCGAAGTCAAGTATGGATTCGTGTGTGACAAGGGGATGTAGATGGGTAGCTCATGGCCGGTAGCGTCGTCCGAGTCCTCGCGGGATTTCTCGCGTGTAGCAAGTTCTTCTGCGAGACGATCTAGCTCGAAAGGATCTCGCGAGGTGCTCGCCATGAAAGTCTCATCAATGACACGCTCACAACAAACCCAAGCATTGTATATCCAAAAGTCCGATGTAAAATAAATATCGCTCGTAATTAAATAGTTCATGAGTAGTCCAGAGCGCTCCCCGGCCTTTTATATCCTGAGGGGAGTGTGTGTCCACTCACCCCAAACGCCTGCCCGAAATCGAGCCTCTCGTCCGCAGGGAGCTTCTTCGTTGGCGCACCGCAGATATAGAAACTCAGCGATCCCCAGATTTCCACCGCAAAGTCGGCTATGAAAGGCTTTAAAAGGCGGTAGAAAGGTGGGAGGGGTTTTACCAAAGTTTATGCTGTCCCACAAAGGACGCCAGATGGACGTAGCTGGTTTACCAGGGCTGCGCTTGTACTCGGCGTAACTGAATGCCCAGAACATGAAAGCGGCGAAGATGATCATCTGGTAGTAAAGTGAGACCGCTGGTCGGAACGGATTAGACAAACAATCACCTCTATACAGATGGCGAGGGCGTTGAGGCCGTCAGCGATGTTGGTCACTGTCTATTATCCGATTAGCAAGGAGCAGAGCATAGGAGGCACGCTTGTACCCAATATTTGGTGGCCTTGAGGATATTATGGCTTGACAAAGCGCTGAACTGAACACAATCAGACAGATTGCAGAGAAAACAGTGATGGGACATACCACGAATGATTGGTAGAAGGTCGCCATCACAATCAGCTTGATGGACAGGAATTTGGCAAGGGGTTTGCGCCCTACGAGCTCTTCTTTGGTTAGACCATAGAAAAGAATGAGACCATAGCGCGCAACACTAAAGAATATATGTTCAGTTGGGCTCGTCAAAATTGCATAGGCTTTGACCTAATACTGGCGAAATCCACGGCCTCGAGGTACACGTTCGCAAAGTGGATGTTGAAGCCCTCGGAATCGCAAAGGACATTGAAGGCTTGGGTGATTATACCCGCTATGCTGACCGCGGGTCTGATTACGACGTACTGCATTACGCTCCACTAGTAGATTCTTCAAGAAAAGCCTAGTAAAATGGGCTGCAGAGATTACCTTGAGGTATACATAAAGTAAGGCTGGGCAATAATGAATATGACGCAAAGGTAGAGATGAAGATAAAAACCTTTGTTGGTCTATACCTCCAGCAGCAGAAGGGGAATATGAGCGCGCGCTTCTCTTTGCGAACCATGGCATTCTCAGCCCGGTGGCCAGTTGCCGAGTCGGCAACATAGTCAATAAGCAGCAGCCTGTGCGAAGATCAAAGCCTATGCGGCGAGAAGGGGTTGGCACGTACATGAACGCGCCGAGCGTGAAAGCCTAATTGGGGAACCTCAAGAACCGTGATCGTCGCGTGCTAGACTACGTACCTCGTAAACTGGGCGAGATGTGAGCCGCGGGAAGAGAAATCTGGTTGTTAAGTCAACGCACCGACTTGAGCGAGAGAATAGTAGGCTACAGGGGTTCGTCAGTAGCCTCCAGAGAAGCCAGACGCAGCATACTGTAGTCGCGGAAGAACCGAAAAGATAGGAAGGATATAACAGCGTAAAACTGGGGGCATGTACAAGATGCGTATTCTGTACAGGTCGGTCAGGGCGGTGAGATAACGGATATTGTGCGCACATTTGACGCTGCTGGCGGGGATTTGTATAGTTCCGGCAGTGCAAGAGGACAGAGACCAGGGAAGATGACAAGGGTGGCTAAGGTGCAAGAACCTGCGATGACCCAACCTTCAAGTCCCTTTAATTTCCACGTTGCAGAAAAGGCTGTATTGAACGCACCAATACGGTGGCTGTCCCAGTGCAGGTTTCCCGAGTCCCAGAAGGAAGACTGGTCGATTGCATCTGTATTGTCGGATGGGCAAGTTGCCACCATTGGGCGTAAGAGAGAGGAAGAGGGTGCGGTGCGCGCACTGCCGATAAAAGCAGGGTAAGTGTTTAACGTTTAGCGGGCTAGTCCGGTGACAGTTGCCGTGACCCGTCGGTAACAAATACAGTCGGCGCTCTCGGGCCTCATGCTCGGCATGCCGCTTTTAGTCAATCATGATTAGATCATCATGAAAGTTTTCCTTCCCTCCTTCCTCATACCATCCAGACGCGCTTTATTTTTCAGGAGCACCATGTCCACGTCCACAGATCGTGAAGAACGGCGCTGGAATCGAATTAGTGAAACGATGCAGCATTTCCATTCCTACTTCAAACAAGAGTGTAATATTCTTCAATCCGACCAAGTGTTATCCTAACTTGACATTCAGTCGATACCGTTTACGAGGTATGGCTGGGTTTCTTGTCCTTGGATCTCTTCTGACAAGACAGCTCGCGGATGGCTCCTTCACCAAGCGCGGTCTTAACCTCGCTCGTTATCTCGGCCTCGCCAAGCAGCTAAATCATCGTGGGACCCTTGACCGTCGTTGCACGCTCCAATTCACGTCCTGTTAGATCTGACAATGCACCACACGATAGAAGAAAGACACATCTTTCCAGTACTGGCCAAACGCATGCCGCAGTTCTCGACAGAGACCGACGACGCCCACATAGCTTCTCACAAAGGTATCCACGACGGACTGGATGCACTAGAAGTTCTTGTCAAGAAATATACAGAGGAGCCGTCAACTTATTGTTCGTGCCCCTCTATCTGAGAATTGTAAAACCAACATTTTACCAGCCCCGACCGAGATGCGAGAGTGTTTAGATGGCTTCCGTGGTGGTGAGTGCGGCACCTGGTAGGCCTCTGTCACACTGATTCGGGCACCAGTTCTTTTCAAACACCTCGACGAAGAAGTGGCTGATCTACAAGGCGAGAATATGAAGAAATATTGGACGCTCGAAGAACTGGAGGCTATCCCAATGTAAACTGCTGTATGGCACATTATACCCGCCGAGTCGTTCTATTCAGTATTCTATGAAACTACATGGATCGGACAGGAAACAATCGTTAGTCGTCCATTCCCGCGGCTTTCAACTTCTTCTGCCTCACGTCAATCTTCTTCGCATCCTGTTTCCCCTGTTTGTAAACACGGCGGGCCTCCTCGTCCTTGAACTCCAGCCCTTTCCCTTTCCTCGATTTCACCAACTCGACGCCCAGGGACTTGAGGAGATTGTCCCCAACTGTGATGGCGGTATCCTGGAATGCGACCAGGGCTCCTACCGACTTCCATGATGACTCATCCTCCTCGGGCTCCAACTTGACTTTGGGTGGGGGAGTCATGGTGTTCGATTTCTTGAGAACAGGCCTCTCTGCATCGAGATCGAGGAGGTCCTCGACATCGTCCGCGTCGTCGAAATCGGGTTTGACCTCGAAGGAGTCTGTGAAAGGAAATTCCTCGCCATCCGAACCATCGCCATCCGGATTGGAATCCTCCCCGTACTTCAAGTGCTTCAAGTCCTCCTCATCGTCTACTTCCTCCATTTTAACTCGGCGATCCGGTTCCATCTTCACGTCGGTCTCCTCTGATTTAACAGGGCGATCAGGTTCCTCGACCGTGTTCTTTTCGATCTTGACCTCTGGCTCTTTCAGACGATTCAGCCGAGACTGGTCCTCGGCGGCCTCCTCCTCCTGCCGGGCTTTGAGAAGTGCTTGCTCCGTTCTCTTCGCCCGTGCCAGGTTCTCCTTCTTCTCCTTGTTGGCCATATCAATCAAACCATATACGACACCTGTGCGGTAACAGCTGGCAAAAGGTGTGAGATGGTCCCTAGCCGTGCCGGTGTTCCCCTCACTTTTTGGCGTGCACGCCTTTACCAGCGTTGGGTTTGAGGCTCCAGGCCATTATGAGGTTATATGTCTGCCATTCCTGTGAGTAAACATGTGACAATCAGGAAATACCAACCGTCTCGAATGCCAGCGCAGCCGTTACTGTCTGTTCTTCCAGTCCTAGCCAACGATCAAAGGTGTCGAAATGTTACCGAACAAAATACGAACCGTAGAAGGAAAAGTCCACCTTTGGCGTGGTTTCATTGAATACAGTCGTATAGAGTTGACAATCGAAATAAGTCCGCATTGCTACACCCAAAGAATTTGCCCAGCTTTCGAGTTTGGCAGTGGCATTTGGCCGCGTGTATTTGATGGAAACGACGCTGGATTCGAGAGGTCAGATAGCTGCAAGTGCTGATTTGGGAAACGCAATAACGAGATTCCGGCACTGATAGATGTTAAAACAAGAGGAGAAAGGAGAAAGGGTATCGACCGACCGTTTGAGTTGTTCAGCCTCGGTTTCTTGGGCCATTATATCAGCTTGAGTGATACTGTGCGAGTATGCGTAGGTGCTTCCGACAACGGGTCCGTTTAACAAGGCTTACTTGTGTTGCTGGAGGTACTTGTCCGCCATCCTACACAGGTTGAATTGAGCTGGTGCTCTGAACCAAGCTTCAAGCATTAGTTACCTCAGCGCAGCGCGAGCCTCGGCCTCAGAGGTTCCCTCATGGTTAGCCAACGCGAGCGCTTTCTTTATTTTTCCTATGACGGCGCTATTCACGTTTTCCACTGTAACGCCGATCAGCGGATCTGGACCCGGGGGATCTGCACAAAGCACTCACAGCGTTTTTTGCGAATCGAGTTGATCTAGTGGTGTGTCCGTGGCACGTATCGTCACCTCTGCCTTTGTCGTGGGTTTCTTTGGGGCGGCCGCTTTTTTCTGTACAATATTGGAGGCGCTGCGGATTCTAGAGTAACGGGATACTTGCCTTAGGGCTCTTGGACGGTGTGTACTCATCGTCGCTGTCACTGTCGGTCTCGGGGTCCGAGTAATTGCCTCTCTTGCGTTTGTGCATAGTGGTAAATGATAAGAGGCGCGTGGGACAGAGATGTGTGCCGGCATCACCAAAAGCGGGATGATGGAGTTGGCGCTTGACACTTGTTTGTGCGGCGTAATACTTGCTTGAACTCTGACTATGAGCGCGCCGGCTCCAGTCAACCGCCATGCTCTCACTGCGACAGAGCGCCAGCGGTCTCAGCTGGACAGACTCCTCAAGGACCCTCAAAAGCCCGCGTTTGTTCCACCCGCGCCGCAGGAGAAGACCATTCGACCGCCGCGTGAGATGATGAAGAATGTACAGGGTTCCAGCGCTGGAGCTGGCAGCGGTGAATTCCACGTCTACAAGGCAAGCAGAAGGAGAGAGTACGAGAGACTCAAGATGCTCGAGGACACTAATCAAAAGGTGCGTGGTTGTGCCCTCTCATCTGTCCGATTCGCTCACTCCAGTCTGAAGGAACTCCAGGACGCGGCATTCGAACGCAAACGACGCGAAGCTGAAGAGCTGGCCGACTCCAAAACGGCCAAGAACCGCGCAAAACGGCAAAAGAAGAAGGAACGGGCAAAGGGCAAAGGCCCTGGCGAGAATGGACAGGGCGGGGGCACGAGCAACTCTGACGCTCCAATAAAGAAGCGGCGCCTTGTGAACGGGCAGGAACTCGTCTTCCGAAAACCCGGAGAGGAGAGTGACGGAGAGGAAGAAGAAGAAGCTGTCGGGCCTCCACCTCCCGTTGCTGCTGAACCCGAGCCAGAAATTCCAGCCGACGTGCCCCAGATCCTGGAACCTCGCATAACGATTCATGAAGATGACTGAGGTGTATTACATACTGTATTTCTTTTCCGACTATCATGTCAAAATCGGACTCTGATGAGGACGACTTTGAGGAGTTGACTGAGCTTGGCGAGCAACTCATCTACTGCATTCTTGCCGAAGAACCTCTCGAAAATATCAAAGCACTCGTCGCGGAGGCTCCTCTTTGGTACCAAAACGACGCCGAGGGCATTTCTTGTCTGCATGCGGCGGCTTACCTCCGAAATCGCGAGCTCGTCAAGCTCCTCATCGACGAGGGCGCCATATGGAACTCTGGTAAGGCATGGCTTTCAGCTTGCATGCTTACCGACGCGCTCTACGTAGTCGACTACTTGCACAACACTGCGGCCGACATCGCATTGTCCTTCAACGACACTGAAATCTACACCCTCATTCGCGACGCAGGCCTCCGCGCTGAACTTCTTCTGGCTGTGCTCTCGTCCCGCGGCGGACCCACCGACACGTCGGCGATGATACTTCAAACCAACGATACCACGGCACTCGCGTCCACCGACGCATTTCTTTCTTCAAAACTGCGGTTCACTGTGGACCAAAACGGCCAGGAGATTTGCATGTTGGATGCAAACGGCGAGGAGGTCGGGGTCATGATGGGGTGGGAGGATGGAATCATGCAGGAAACTGCTCGGACACTGTCTTCCGAGTTGGAACGACCAAAAGTGATCAACGTCGGGTTCGGATTGGGCATCGTGGGTTCAAGAAGACTGAAACTGCTAAGAGACTGACACTCTGCAGATCGACACACTCTTCCAGTCTCTCTCGCCGAGTCTACATGTGATAGTAGAGGCCCACCCCGACGTCTTGAGCCACATGAGGCAACAGGGCTGGTATGAAAAGCCTGGCGTAAAAATCCTTGAAGGAAAATGGCAGGATTTCATCAACTCTGAAAAACTGGATGGTCTGGTCCCCGAGGGTGGATTCGACATTGTCTACACTGACCCGTTCAGCGAGGACTATGGCGAATTGCGTCGATTTTTCGGTCATGTCCCAGCTTTGCTCGGACCCCGAGGCAGATTCAGTTTTTTTCATGGCCTCGGCGCCACCAGTGAGCTATTCTACCCGTTTCATTGGTATTTTGGGACTCAGAGCCTTGAAAGATCCTACGATATATGATGTCTATTCCCGTGTTGCAGAGGTGCATCTTTCAGATCTCGGGATAGACGTCAAGTGGAGTGAGGTGAATGTGAGCCAGCAGAGGCATAAATGGGGGAATTCACGGCCCTATTTTACAGTACCAACGTACAGACTGCCTCTATGCATCCGTCGAGGGAATAGCAGCGGATAATTGTTTGTCTCTGTAGACACTGCCTAGATGCTCGGTTCTCCGGTTACCATCAAGATGTACGGAATATATACACCAACCTGTAGCTCTCTCTTCTCCCTTCACTTCTCATCGACCGGGTCGATTGTTTTCTTTACTTTCTCTTTCTCATCGACAGAGTCGACCTTCCTCGCGCGACGGTAACAGGCTTACTTCCGGATTGAAACCATGGCTGCCCAATTCGCTCCGACTCGGGATTCGAATAGTATTCAGTTGCACTTGTCGACGAACCAACCAGCGCCGTCTGTACCCGTGGAAATCAGAGGGGAGGTATGTAGCCACTCGTTCATACCGACTCATTTAACTTGAATTCGCTAGATTGGACCAGATGCTTGGGCTGTTCGTTTGAAGGTAAATGCATCGGACCTCCGCGTGGCCGGAAAGCTGAAGACTTTAGGACATTACCACCACGGCGTCTCGTTACAATAAAGTCATTCTGGAACGAGTTTGGATGACTGCTGCGTTCTTGTAAGTTTCTCCTACTTGAAAAAAATTCGACTGACCAGGCAATATAGCGCAGTCATTATCGTCCCCCTTGCACTGTACCAGCCGATTCTCTCCGCAGTTCATTTGAAGAGCGATCCCACTGTTGACCATGCCATTGAGGCTCGCGCGATTTCTTTTGCCTTGTTGCCTGCTATTCTTCTCTTCTTCTTCGTGCCTCTTGCGGTCTGGAAATATATTGCAAGTTGTTCCCACTCGTATAATACCGGAGATTAACCCACAAACAGGGTCGGAAGCAGGTCAACTTGATGCTAAAGAAATGGGCCAGAGAGGATGGGCCGGCGGCCAAGTCGACTTGGACGGTCAAGACGCCTGGAGTTTTCAGCACCGACATTGTACGCATTCTTTCGTTTTTTAGGGCCGCAGTTGGATAATTCTTGCACCAGATTCTGCGAATCCAGCTGCCGCCTGGTGTGCCCGTGTCCGGGTTCACCTTCAGCGCGTTCAACGCGTCGTCTCTCCCATCGTACATCAACGGGCCCGCCGACCCAGAAGCCGACTCGTACTACTACCCCTACGAGAAGACGGACCCTGACGTCCCGAGGATGAGCGTAATTGGGAACATTCCTCTGTTCAAGGATGAGAAGAAGAGCTACCGTGGTCTCGAGGAAGTTTAGTCTATGTAGTTTCCATCAGACACTTTGCTTCTCTACCATGACAATCCACTCCTTGTACATCTACGATAGGCGTGTTGCGTGTTCCGCGCCTCGTTCTGCTCTGACCAGCCCCACTCAGGCATTGCACATGCGTGTACTACCAGGACTGGCACCGCACGCGTCGACCGAAACCTGCTGTCGAAGGAGGAATACTGCCCGCCGTGTCCCAAGCAGTCTCACCCTCACCACATCTTGCCAATTCCAACGCCTCAGTGTACTCGGGTTATGGCAGTCCTAGAAACACGCTTTCCTCCAACACGGGCGTCGTCGTCGCCGTTAACGACATGCTTAATCAAGCGCCGTCCACTCCGTTGCTCCAATCACCAACGTCCCCAAACCCCGTCGTCTTGACGAGCACAGGGCTGGCCTTTGACGAGGAGGCCAAACTGGTCTATGGTGTCATTCTTTCGCTGAGGAATATGATCAAGAAGTTGTCGGGCAGGTACGAGACGATACGAAACTTTGACTTGAAATTATCTTCTCATTCCGCACCCAGAGACGAGCAATTTGTTAACTACCGTACTTCTGCATACAAACTGCATCTCTTCGAAACAATGTCCGGCTACAAGTTTGTCATGCTCACCGACCCGGCGGCAGAATCCCTTCGTTTCGTCCTCCGCCAGATTTACGTGGGACCCTTTTTGGAATACGTCGTACGCAACCCGCTCGTTCAGATGGACTCCCGTGAGCATGGCATCGACAACGAGTACTTTCGGGCCAGTATCGACCGAATGGTTAGAGGGCTATCCGTGTTCCCATGATAGAATAAAAATACAAAGGGTTTCTACTATCTAAGCGGTGACGTCCATTTCCTCCACTCCATCCTCCGCCTTGAACTGCTGTCGAAGAACCGCTAGCAGCGAGGTCTTCATCTCCCTTTCCTTTGCACTTTCCACCTCCTCACTATCCCCCGCAACCGCCTCATCTAATGCCAGTTTGGTTTCTCCCAACCTGAGCATGTCTTCCTCTATAGTGCCTCGGGATATCAGCTTGATCACATCCACGTCGTGCTTTTGACCAATGCGATACGCTCGATCCTGGGCTTGTCGGTCGTTGTGCGGGTTGAAATCTTGGTCGAACAAAACGACAACATTTGCAGCCGTTAAATTGATGCCCATTCCTGAAGAGCCGTTCGGTTTAGAATTATTGGAACAGGTAAACACGCACCACCCGCTCTGGTAGACAGCAAGAAAACGCTGATAGACTCGTCCTCGGAAAACTCGTCTACCAACGACTGACGCACATCGACGGGCGTGGATCCCGTCAATAAAAGATACTTGATGTCCTTTTGCTTGAGAACAGCTTGAAGGATGTCTAGTACCTGCGTGAACTGCAAGGAACATGTGAGCTTTGAGAATTCCCTGCAAGGAAAGATCGTACCTGGGAAAAAATCAATACCTTCCTTCCCTGCTTCCCGTACTCTGCCAAAAGACGGAGTAGAGTCTGGACTTTGCCAGCGTTCAAATAGCAGTTGTCGTCTTGCAAGTACTTGCGCGTGGACTGAGGCAAATGAGGATGGAGCAGGAAAGAATTAACATGCACAAACCTTATAAGTACCGCAGAATAACTGCAACTCGGCATCCGTCATGACGGTCATGTCCTCCTTGACGAGATCAAACAAGGCCCCGCGCTTCTTGAAGTCGGGCTCCTTCAAAAGTTGTTTGGTTATTCCCGTCAAAATATCGTCCGTGAAGAGTGTCCGGAACAGCATTGGGTGAAGGGCGCCCTTGCGTAGATCCATCAACACATTCGAGCTATTCTCCGTATACGTCTTCTTCGCTTTTGCAGCTGCAGCCTTCTTCTTCGCAGTCGGCTTGCCAGTCACGGGTGGTGTATCGGTACCTTCCCGACTGTCAGCACTCTCGACCTCCAGCACGAACTTGCGTGAGCGTCGTAGCGTGTCCGAGTATATCGTCTTTTGCAGCGCCGTCATCTCGCACCACTCGATGCGCTCGGTCTTTTTCGGAAGATCCTTGAGTACTTGGTCTTTTCGCCGCCGAAGAACAAAGGGTGTCATCATCTTTTTGGCGCGCGAAACACGCTCCTGCGAGAGTAAAGACACCTTCGAGTCCCCCTTGACCTTGAAGATGGCGCGTAACGAGCCTATTGAGTCTGAGAATTGCTCCGGCAGGATGAAGTTCATCAGCGACTAGGCACTTTCGAGTGAGCAGCGGATTCTCAGACTACACGGAGAAGAACATTACCACAAGTTCTTGCAGATTGTTCTGCAACGGTGTGCCCGTTAAAAGAAGACGCCATTTGGAGTCAATCTTCAACAGTGTTTGGTACCGTTGGGACTGGTAGTTCTTCAAGACATGCCCTTCGTCAAATACGCAGGACTGCGCAAGGATTAGATGTTAAGAAGCAAACGATAAAATACGACATACGTCCCAACCAATGCGCTTGAAGAATTTCCGATCCTTGTCGTCGCCTTGGGCAAGGTTGTAGGTCGTAATGAGGACTTCCCATCCGACGTCCGTGTCGCTCTTGCATCGCTGCGTTTCGAGAAGATTCTCACGCAGCTCAGAGCGCTCATCCTTGCCCGCATAATACGTCTGAACCATGATGGAAGGCGCAAAGCGTGCAAACTCGCGACACCAATTCTCGAGTGTGGATGAACTAGAAAAAGGTGAGTCCAAGGAGAGTGGGCAAATCGAGAAACTCACGGGACCACGACAAGGTGCGGTCCCTTGTTCCCTTGCGCCTTCTGGTGCGCAAAGAAGCTGATGACCTGGACAGTTTTACCGAGACCTACCCTCCGATTAACCAAAGATACGCAAAACAAGCAAAGGCAGCGCACCCATTTCGTCAGCAAGTATGCAGCTAAGATCGCTTTGATACAGTAGGTTGAGCCAATTGACACCCAACATCTGATACTCTTTGAGCTGTACAGTGTCCGAGAGCAGCTCTGGTTGTGAAACTAGGTAGTCCTTGGAGGCTTTGCTGGGCGGTCCATTGAGCTGCCGTAGGCTGAGCGCTCCGTCTTCAACCTGGTCTGGAAGGGCACCATCGATATCTTTCGCCTCGTTCGATGTCCACGACGCGATGGACGCCCGCAGGTCACTGCCTATTTGCTCGCAATCGTCCAGAACGCTGTCGACTGACCCGTAGCCTTCAAACATGGCCTTGCAGTCATGGAACAGTTTTGGGGTAAGCCCGGCTACTCCTGCCTTCTTCTTCCCCTGCTTGAGCTTCGTTTCGAGATCCTCGATGGACTCGAAAACGCGGAGCTCGATGATTGCAGCAGCTTGCTCCGGTGTACAACCTGAAAATGGAAAATATCAAAAGGGGGCTCAGGCCAGAATCGGAGACGAACCAGTTAGCTCTTGCAATGCCTCTGAACTGGCGGTGTTGAAGTACGAAAGCGCACGGATAGCGCTAACAGTCTGGTTGCTATTTCGTTCCGGTTGTTCGCCGTCACTGTCCGAATAATCGTGCTCTGAATCGGAGGCGACAACAAGCTTCTTGGTTCGCCGACGGGGCACACTAGTACGAGGTGCAGGGGATGCAGCGCGCTGCCGGGTCTGTGGTGGGGTGTAGTGGCGGAACTGGTGTGTGTCAAGCGTCGTACGGTTGGCGTAGATGGCAGACCTCTTCCCGAGCTCCTTGGTCGCCATTCGTTGAGCCTTGGTGGCCTCATCTAGCTCTCTGACTCGGCCTACAGTCTCTGGACGGGAGAGGGGAGAAGAGGTTTGGAGAACAAGACCTTGGGGCACCACCCAGTTCAGGTCGGATACCAGCTCGGTCGCCTTCTTGACATCCTTCTCGGCATATAACCAGGCTGCCTCGACGCGACGGGGGTCTTCCCCAGGCATGGTGATCTTGAAACGCGTGAATTTGACGTGTTCCTCCGAAGCAGGGGCGGGTGATTCTGCTGGTCGACCTCGAGTGAGGCGCGGCTTGGAAGGGCCTGCCAGTAGTGGTACGGCTGGAAGCTCGTCGTCTGAAGACGAGTCAATGCCGTCTGCCACACGTCTCTTCCCCGGCGCTCGGACCTGCGGCGAGGACACGGGTGAATCGGTGAGGTCGATCATGGTCGGGCCAAGATTTGGCCGTTTTCGCGGCGGACCCTCTTCTCGCGCGCCAGGGACGTGTCCATCGAAAGATGAATCCCAACCCCGTCGACTCGACGCGTTCAAGCTCGCGCCACCGAGCGTAAAGCCACTCGGTGCGCTCAGAGGATCGATGGACGTTTGCAGTTGGAACGATGAGCGGTGACCCAGTGCCACGTCACTGGGGCGAAAGTGAGCATACGGCGTGTAAGGCTGGGGGGAAGGGCCAGCAAGAGGGCTGGAACTTGGGACCAGAACTCTGCCGGGGTCGGCAGGTGGAAAGTAACGAGACGACCTGGTCCCATCTCTCGATTGCGTCGGCAACGAGGGGTACGGCGTAGATGGCACACTCAGAGGCGTCGACAACGACGACGAGGGTGTATGCAGCTTATTACTAGTCTGCTTGGCAATTCTGAGTTGTTGTAAAGCAGCGGCTTTCTTTTATGGCCAGTCAAAAATTCGTTAAAAAATCAGGCGACGAGGACAGCGGACTCTCTCACTTTAGCAGCAGTGTCCTCAGAGGACGACATGGCATACAAGTGTAAGATGGGACAAGAAGAATAAGGGTATTGCGAGGGGGAGTGCTATCGCCAATGACGAGCAACGAATTGGTGGGTGTGGTTCCAGTTCACGGCAAAATGGCAGGCAATGGATGGACTCTGATTGCAAGGTAATGCTACAGACTGGTAGGACTATGTACATGAACGGCGGTGGAATAATATATCGTTGAAGAACACGACGACGTATCCTCCTCTCTCGAGAAGCGTAGCCTTGGGCTTGCAGAAGAGCCACATATCCCTCTATTGCGCTGCAAGACGGCATGGAACCAACCACAAGCGCTCCAGCGACACTCGGGATCGTTGCCACCGCTGGTAACAAGAGCCCGAGGGCTGCCTTCCATCTGAATACTGCGTTCCTGGAAGGGGGAGTACAAGGATCGGATGCCAGGCATGCACACCGACAGGATAGATTTCGTGGACAACATGATAATTTATTCCACCCCAACGCTGCAAGGTCATAGCGACAGTCCGAGTCAGGCGAAAGAGACAGAGGAACCGAGGAGTATGTTGTGTATGTTGTGCGAGGTACAAGTCGAGTCGAAGAATACACACACCACAGACAAATCCCAACTCCCAAAAAACGTATCAAATCCGGAATCTCTCGGAAATCGTATTATCCGTCGCCGTATTTCGTTCCTGGTGCGGAACGTGAATTCGAGACACAGGTGAGAACTGACGAGGGAGGGATGAAGCAACGATATATCACTTGGTAATTCAAATGTGGTGGTAGAGGTTTTGTGTTGAAGGAATGGTCGAGAGGAAGATCGGGACGGTGAGATGGACGTTCGGGACAAGAGGATGCAAAGAGTGCCAAGTGGACCAAACAAGACGGATTGGGATGTGCTGCGGCCAGGCTTGATCAATACTTGCTCGGAACTCTGACGCGTCCTCAACGCGTCCTCCATGGCTTTCCTCGACTATGTGGTGCTGGTACCCTCTCTGGGCCTGTCCCTAATGATCGTCGTCCCACTTACTGGTGGGTCCCACCTGTTGCGTTGTGCACGACACAATCTTATGAAACCAAGGATGCCTCGTCCGGTTCCGCTCCAACTACACCCCCATCGGACTTGTGGGTTGGAATAAAACCACATAACCTGACCTAACCTATCATAGGCCCTCGATGTTGAAGACGGAGCTGCACCGCATACTGGCCCCGTTGTTACTTCCTACTTTGCAATGTTCCGTCGCGTCTGGAATATTGAAGGCCTGCAAGGTCTCTACAAGGGCTTAATGCCCACCCTGCTCACTGCACTCGTGGTTTCTCTGTCTCTCCTCATCTTCCTCGATGATTCGGAATCGGATTCGCCGCGTCAGCATCGGCACGGCGCATATCGCCCTCCAGTCGTTGGTGTGGTCGGAACACTGCTCTACGGCGTCGGCATGATGGTTTTGTCGCTCCCAAGTGCCATTATAACATGTGAAGTTGCCCTCTCAATGCCGGGACGCTTTACTCAGTTCTCGCAGACAGGTCCATCACCACCCCGCACAAACTACCGTATTTCCAGCCTCTGAAATCCCTTCGAGTTCTGTTGACTCCAACGGAAATGCGCCGACCTTGGATTCTGTACATGACCCCAGGCCTCCTTCTCGCCGAATCCCTGCACGTTGCCTATGTCGTAAGTTCTTTAGTGCACACTGCCTCGACCTTAATAATTTCCAGACCGTCATCTTGGGCCCGTTGCATCGCCTTCTCATCCCAATGACCGCTGGCCCCGGTGGGCTTGCGTTTCCAGAAATCACCCCTGGCAAGCTTGCCATATACTTCTTCATAGTACTCGTCAGCACTGCCATTCTCACCCCGCTCGAGGTGATCGCGACGCGCCTCGCTATCCAGCGTAACCACGCGGCCGCCGAGTACAACTCGGTCACGCAAGAGGTCGATGGCGAAGCCGAAGACGTCCCCGAGTTTGCTGGTGCCGAGGAAGATGTGATCGGGTACGTGCATTTCTCAAGATTTCTTTCCTACTCTTGACGCCTTGATTAGGCTGCGGAACGAAGCGGATCCTTACCTGGGACTAGTGCATTGTGCAAAGACCATTGTTGACGAGGAGGGTTTCCGTGCGCTCTATCGCGCCTGGTGGGTAACGCTTCTGGGTGGGCTCATCAGCGCACTGGCGTGAATGCCGTCTACAAAACATCTAAATACTCGTGTATATAATGTGAATTTCGTGATTTTCTGTTCGGAGAGGATGTTTGTTTTGTTCGTAACGTCCGTTGTCCTCCTGCCTCTGTCACTTGTTACAATTCGCAAGATGGGCTCGCTCCAAAGACACCCTGCGGACCTTCAATGCCGTTCCTGTTCATCTATTGCCAAGATTGAGTACCCTGTTGCATCAGCTCCTGAGTGGCGGCAGGTCAATCGCATCGGTCTCTCCTCGTCCCGTGTTGCACACTTTTTGGCCAAGGAAGAGCCCCTTGCACTCCACATGCGCAGACGCACCGTCTCCAAGAAATTTCATTCCGGACCACACACCATACGTCGGACAATTCAAGACCCGTCGAGCAATGAGTCATGGCTACTTGTAAAATGGTCATCTTGCTACTCGAAATGGTCCGCCTGGGTTCTCTCGTCAATAAGCTTGGACGCTGCCAAGGGAAAGCGCTGGGGATCTACGTCTGCTTCTCCGACTTGCTCGATATCTTGGTTCCCAAAAAATATCCGCGCCTTTGCCTTTCTGACGCTGTGATTCTGGGCGCCAAGAGTCCGTGGTGTATAAAAGACGACGTAGCAGTGCTCAGCGAAGACGTGCCCCCATGCCTGTCGATTCTACCAGCAAACGAGGATCTGCAAAGCCGACTCTGTCCACTGCGCTGCCAGGCGTCGATCATCGTAAGCGGTAAGCGGGCGTTGACTATCCCCACGTCTTTCTAACATTGTCGCTTTCAGTCGCCGAAACCGGACCACTCAGTCCTGCCTGAATTGTCATACAACCAAGCGCGCTTGCGATCGAAAGCGTCCTTGTACCAGATGCACTCAGCTCGGATTGGTATGTTGCTGCTATTATATTGCGCTCGCTGACTGAAAACTATCCAGAGCGGGATCTGCGTCTACGAGGTTGATAGCGCTACCACGAGTCCCGATGAAAGCTCGAGGCTTCTCAACCGTGTCGCGGAGCTGGAAGGTGTGGTGCGAGAGGTAAACGCTCGTCGAATCGAACCGCGGCGGGTTCTTACGTTTTTCATCAGCTGAAAAATAAGCCACACCCTCGATGGACCGATGCCCGGGCGAAGGACTTGTTACAATCTACCCTTGAAGCCACGACGTCACCACCTCCGCTTCTTGGTCAATCGCTACCCTGGGCCGATCTGCTCACCATAGACTCCCCCAGGTCTTCGCAGTACTCGACTCACACCCACTCGCCCGCCAGCTCTCCAGCTCTTTCTCTCGCGGGACTATACCCGCTTGAGCCTCCCCCACCGTTCTTGCCCAGTTTCCACGACACTCTCTGGCCTGGGCCGAGTATGGGAGAATGCTGTTTGAACGAGTCGGTCACCTATAATATGGTTGTGCACCTACAGTCTGAGCTACGCAAGGCGGCAGCCTTCATGGATAGCTACCACTTCCGCGGTCCGCCTTGCCTGCTCAGTAGCAAGATAGCTGAATTGGAGGCAATTACGAGGTCTGACTTGGATTCTTTCGACGAAAGGATGCTTGCTCATTTCATTTCGGTCAGGAATGCGCTCCAGAATGCGAGGCAATGCTCAGATCCGCTAGGGAAGGTGTCAATTTGGGACGAAAGTGGGCTTCCTCCGTACGACGACGACTCGTTCATGTCCTGGACAAAGCCTGTGTAGATTACTGTAAATATATTTTGTCGAGTCAACTCTCGCAAGTTCGAGAAGCTTAGTCATCCGGGCAATTCCCTCTTAAACTCACTCGTTCACGTCCGATTCACGTCCCGCTGAAGGGCGAAACGCAAATGGCTTCACATTTGGTAGGATACAACACGTCTCTTGCTGTTTTTTCCGTCCTGCTCACCAATTACAGGCCAACATCTTTGGAACAGAGCAGGATCGCGTCAACTGCTCTTTCTACTACAAGGTCAGATTCTGCGCCCCGGCGCTGCCAAAACTCTGACAACGAACCTCTTGCAGATCGGCGCCTGCCGCCACGGAGACCGCTGCTCGCGAAAGCACATCAAACCGCCGTTTTCGCAGACATCCTACTCCCCAATGTCTACCACAACCCCGCGCACGACCCCGTCTGCAAGCTCACAGAGAAGGAGCTCCAGGAGGGTTTCGATGCCGTGTATGAAGATCTGTACTGTGAGCTCACCAAGTTTGGGCACTTGTTGGAGTTGCATGTGCGTCCGT
>JARKIF010000220.1:0-48596 GCA_029378245.1 Roridomyces roridus | reverse complement strand
CTCTCCCCCTCAACCCCCTCGCTCCAGTCCTCAACATCCCTAAAAATCCCGTACGTTTCTTCTTCCGCCGCCTCATCGAACAACGGACCATCCATCTGCAGTTCGACAAGACGGAGAGCCGGGAACAGCGTATTGGACTCGCCAAGACGTTCCCGGAACGAGTCGACCAGCTGCACAAGTTGAGCTTCGTCCACTTGGTCGCTGTGGCAGCGGATCTCCAATGTAGCGAGGCGAGGAAGGGTCAAGTCGGCCGCTGCGAATGAGGGCAAGACATGGGCATATCAACGACCACGAGCGTCTGCAGCGTGGGTGCCACACAGCGGAGAAGTGGCAGGAGTTCTCTGAGGTGATATCCAGCCCATTAATCCTAAGATGGAGTAATTGGAATGGGGCGCCGCGTGGAGGTCGAGAATAATCGGCACAGGGTTCCACGAAATCGTGCGTCCGGGGGCAAGGATGAAAGGGCCAGAGAATCCAAGAACGGTAAACGAAGTCGTCGGAAGATGTCCCGAGGCACTCATCCGCCGCCGTGTAGTCCAACGACCGGAGCGCGGGCATGATGTGGACAGGACCCTGGGGGAGCTCGCCCGTTTCCTCCACCTCCTCGACGCGGCACTCCTCAAGGAGAGGACTGAATGAGGATGTCGTAGAGTGTGACGTCTTGCACACGGCAGAGGAGCGTGAGGGAGGTTAGCTGGTGGAAGGGTAGGGCGGGGATGCGGAGGGATGACGGCGTGACGCACAGTGAGGGAGAATGCGCGGAGCGAGGGACAGGAGCTCAGGAAGATGTCTCCCAGGAGCTGCAGTTCGGCCGGCGACTCGTCCGCCATGGTAATGTCGAGCGAGGCGAGGAGGGGGAACGTAGGTATCTTTGCGGCGCATTGGACGACATCGCCTCGTCGAACAGCGAGGACGAGGTTCTCCAGCCTGTCCTTGGCGCCGAAAAGCGGTTGGTAGTCAAGGACGGCCTCTGGGGCGTGCCCGGAGAACTCATCATGTCGATCGTCACGGACACGGGGAGATCGCCCGAGCGAGAGAGGATTGTCGACACGATTTCGTGGTTCAACGAAGGTGATTTGCAGCGGTGAAAATATGGCCGTGTCCAGAGTAGAGGCGTACTATCGCAGATGGCGTGCCACCGGGAACAGACGTGGCTGAGCAACAAATCGCGTCGATCTCGGCGAATGGGTCGTACGATTCGATAAAAAATGTGAATATGAGCTGGAGGAGTTCGGCGGGTAAATGTCCGAGGGAGTTCGAGGTGTCCATGATTGTATTGCGGTAAGTTAGAGATGCGGTGGTCAGAGGAACGTTTATGAAAAACCCCGGGACTTATATAGGTTCCACGTACAATGCCTAGCTAGAGGTGGTAGTCGGTTTCCATTTGAGGTTGAAGCCCGAACGCGCCCAAGTGTTGGTCGAAAAAAGGAAGGAGTGTCGGTGTCGCTTGGACCAGCCTTGTTTCCCGAGTCGGCGCACGGGCCAGTCCTTTCGCATGCCACATCCCTGGAATTCGGAGGAGCACAATTGTCTGACCGCAAAAGGCAAGAGAGCACTGTCTAGTCGGAGCGCGCGTCAACCAGCCGCTGAGGCAGGCCGTTTGCAAGCCGGCAGCGGCAAGGCAGCCGGACACTGGCCTGGAGTTGCAGCACGACGCATATCTTCACACGCATATGCAGTATGCACCCAGATGTGAGGATTTTGGCTCCCGGAGCATTCCACAAGTCGACGGCGCGATCGACGACGATCGTTGTGGTCAACTGGAGAGAAAGCGTTTACGTGATTGATCCGTAGATTTGACCGCCGAGCGCGATCGGCAATCATTGAATCAAAAATCCCGTCCCGCATCCTAACCAACCATGCACCGACGCCGCGAGCTGCGACGACAGCTATACGAGCTCAACGACACCATCTCTCATGCGGAGGATGGAACTGCTCTCGAACGAGCTTGCGCCGCCGTCGTTTCAACAGCCTTGACCGAACTCAATCTCATCGCCTATCCTGTCCTCACCCTGTCCCCCGAAATCACTGCCGAAATCGGTTCAAGTGGTGTGTTCACTGCATACACATCCTGTGATTATAACACCGCACCTCTGCTTCTCACGCGCATTTGTCGTCATTGGAGTGGTGTTTTTCCCCTGCTCCGGCTTGGCTTGAAGCCGCCGGCTTGGGCTTGGCTTGACCCGCTCCGGCTTTCAAAATCCCCAAGCCCAAGCCGGAGCCGGGATGCCGGCCGGCTTGGGCCCGGCTCCGGCTTAGCCGGCGGCTTTGGTTGATTTTTTAAAACCTGTTTCCTCACACCTCTACAAATGAACTACTGTTCAATGGAGCATCAGTAGTATAGATTGCCGGATGAAAAGTCAAATAAAGATTGGAAGTGGGGTTTTGAGCTGTTTCTGAGAGTCGTATTATAAGCCGGCAGCTGATGGGATCATAATGATCATCATACTGTCAATGGTTTCATGTCCTGTCCTTCGACTCGAGAAATTCAAAATCCAATAACAGTGGCTGATCTTGAGTATTTTTTCAGTGACATTGGGTGCAGAGTGGTCTGCTCACACTCTCAAGATGACTCTGAAGTTGGGCTTGGAAGCCGGGGCGTAGCCGCCGGCTTGGGGCTTGAGAAATCCCAAGCCGGAGCCGTAAGCCGGGGTGCACACCCGGCTTGGGCTTGGCTTGGCCCGGCTTAGCCGGACCCCGGCTCTGCCGGCTTCGGGCTTCAAGCCGTAGCCGGCAAAACACTACATTGGAGGGACGTGGCTCTGTCCACACCCGCGCTGTGGGACACGATCTGGTTTCTGCCCGATCATATCATCGACCAGAAATATCCAGCCCTCCAGTCCTGGCTCAAACGTTCCGGCACTCGTCCTATCTCCCTCGGTGTCAACTAGTACACTGAATATGAAACTTCCACTCACCTCGACGCGCTGATGCATGACCACGCTTCACGATTGCAGGTCAAGGGGTATCCGCCGGGAGATGCCGAGACACAGCCTCATAGGTAGGGTAGGGTCCGGCGGTCCTTAATCCACTTTTCTGACTGTTGCTCAGATTCATTCAAAAACACTTTTGGGACACTCGTTGAAAAAATCGGTTTTTTTGATCGGAACATTGATCCCAACAGTGATTTCTGAGCCCAGTCAGAGGCTTCATTTTCATGCTCGGAACATGGAATGTAATTATCCGTTCTTTAAGATTATGGCTCCATCACTGATTGTGCTTCCCCATTTGTGCATTCTCTTTTTGTTTCCCTCTCTCATCCTACCATCAAACCAGTGCCTCCTCCACAGCTCTTTCATGAACTTCTCCCACGAAAGCCACTTCTTTCTCCAGATCAATGCCGCTCCCTAACAGCATTTCAAACTGTACAACACCGGCTCGCCAACGGCACACAAAGTATGCATGCCGAACGCCGCGCGTCGCCTTGAACTTGAGAAAATCATCCCAAATTGGGTTCCTTCTGCCCTGTCCACGCGCCTCATGATAAGCTTACTGCCTGTTCCTGACTGATAATCAGCTCGGCGAGAACGCGCGTTCTGCAGCCCTCAACAGCTTTCTACAGCAGTGTTACCCGCATTGGACCCTCTCGGGGCCCGGGGGTTCAGCCCTCGCCGTGACGACGTATGCCTGCCACTCTTATAAACCCTCCTGAACTCCATATCCACCCACCGTTCTTTCCCTCTGCCCCCTTCCTCCCGCGACCTCCGTGCTGAACATCACTCACTCCTGCTCTGATGATCCTCTGCTGTCCACTGGGTTCCTCCACCTGGCATATGCATCGCGGACACCGAAACTCGCTGATTGGTTACTCTCTCTGGGGCTGCCGGAAATTCAATGCACAAGATTCGTCAATTACACGGTGCGCACCGTCTGGGATACTGGCTTCGATGCTGTCTCAATTGTCGGAAGCCATCTGCTCGGCATTCAGAATTTTGCGACTCGAACGACGGTCATCGCCTTCAAGTTCTCAACTATCGCGTCCCAACACTGACTGTAACATCCGCACTGTAACACTGTCCGATTAACATTCACGCCGGAATACATACCGGAGCTGCAAGCATCCGCCGTGCCTCTGTTTCAGCGCCCGCTCCTTAAAGGCACTAACCTCAGCGTACCTAACTGGCAGCCTCCTCTCAACTCTCACCATCCTGATTACTCTCGTGTTGGGCCCAGTGGTGATGTCCGCTCTCGTGTCGTGTCGCGCGATCCTAGGCGGCCAGGCCCCGAGTATACGAGATTCTGCCGCATTGAACCTCCTGTCGCCCGAGCCCGTTTCTTTCTTTATTATGTAGAACAAATGTAGAATCACTGGAATCAGCTCATGCAAAAGAAATTTCGATGTCTGTTTTGAACTTGAACATGTGAGGCAACACTGCCGGAGCGAAGCGAAGGCACGTCTTGTGTTCGTTTAATGTTCCTGCACTAGCTGGGTGGCGGATCAAGAGAATTCATGATCCCTCGGTCACGTTTCTCGGCCATCAGTCACGTGAATTTCCTTATGGGGCTCGGCTAATAGGTAGGTAGGGGGTCGGGGGTCCTTAGTTCACTTTTCCGACCCTGTGTATAATTCTTTAAGGGTGCCTACCCCTTGTTGCAGGTTCTCCATTATACCGCATTTCCAGAGGTCCTCTGCAGCCTAGATCCAGTGTCATCATTACCTCTTCTCGATACTGTTCATTGACGTTTATCGCGGCACAGAAGGACACCATGGGCCCATCCAAATCTTCAAACCCCACGCCGCTCCCGCCCTCCGGATCCGTTATCTCTCACTCGAGTCGTTACCAGCCCTCGCTATTCGCAACCATGCCGTGGCGGCAGTTGACGACGCTGGCCTTATCGCAGGTGTCCCGCGCCGGATGCATGCAGGCTCTTCGGCAGGCCACCGCTCTGCAGGAGTTCCAGCGCGAAGATACCGGCGATATCAGAGACGAGGCCATGCCAGAAGCGGGAGAACCCCAGCTGCATCACTCCTCCCTCATCTCCCTCTCAGTGTCCACTCGGCGGCGCGACGAGAGCATCCTACATCTGCTCGCCGTTCCATGTTTAGAGAGACTGGAGATCGGCAACATTCAAGCGAGGTGCTGGCCTCGTGCCATTCCTCTCTCGCGTATCTCACATGCTGCGATCCCTCACAATCAGACTGTCGCCCACTGCTCCTGTGCATTGGTTCAACCACCTTACAGAGCTCACGACACTGGAGCTCATCCTCCCAGGGACGCACCACGACAGAGATTTCCAGCCTGATATCATCCAAGCGTTGGACCGGCGTACCTCGCACGACTTTTTACCTCGCCTCCGGACGTTCGTCCTCTCGGAGGCGCTGTCGGATACGGTGGACGATACGCTCCTCCGGGCTCTTGACTCCAGATGCGAGTTGTCCTCTTCCGATGCAGATGCAGGGCATGCTCGACTCGAATCGTTCAGTCTCTTTTGGGCTGGGTATCGGCCTAACCCCACTGTACATGTGGTTATGCCGTTGGTGAATGTCACAGCCTTGCGTGCTTTGGCTGCTCGGGGGATGCGGATTCACGTTGGAACGCGTGTGCAGAATAGCTTTTATTGAATGTGGGGAATTGGATGTGCGGGTCGTTTTCATTCTGACTCAACACCTTGAGTGACTTACCCATTGGTTCAGGTTCTCTATATTGCGCTGAACTTGAACTCAAGGCACCGACCGTCGAGTTCATCCTTGTCTCGTTACGTACCCGTAACCCGATTCGAATCCCGCATTTTGTCGAACCCTACCGCTTCCCTTACACCATTGAGGCCTGGAACTTCCGTTTATGATGTGCCTACATAAAGTATTGGCAACTCGGAGGCGCAGGCCCAAGCCTCCAAATTCATCAGAAAGTTGATCTCTTCAGCCGGCTGCCATTGTACGCATCTATTTGACTGCGCGAGCCACACTGTTCGCCATGCGCCAGCAGCGGTTCGATTCCGCTCCGGGACCGTAAGAATTGGAATTCATCATTTTTGTTCTCTCGGAAAGCTTGTAACAATACAAGGCCGAGAAAGGCGTTTTGAACCGGTGGCTGAACAGTGACTCTCCGAATTTAACGAGAGCCACTGTTCAAATCTGCTTTGGAACACGAGCCAAGTAAATCAAACTCTGGGGCCTCGGGCCCATCTTCGTTAACTGCGGCATATATATCAGATTCCGGAAAAGGGGTCTACCAACTTCAAGTACCAAGGATACAACTCACCTACAACATTGAACTGTCCACGTAGTTCCATTTGCCGGTATTGTGGAGAACGAGTTGCAGATTTCATGAGGGCGTTTGGCAGATAGAGTTTAGTAAAGAAGCCAAAACAAAAGGATAAGAAAGCAAGCACGACACTGGCATGATTCGGACATGCGCCCAATAAGTGGAAGAGATTAAAACTATCTTGTTCTCCAGGGATTCGAGTCTGTCGCGTTGACCACTCCGCCACAGTGCCTGAACAAGAGAGCAATTGAATGTGTCCTCCCCCAGCCCACAACGCTCGCGAAGCCTGTTTTTCCGATCAACGACGCCATTCCCACCTTTTCGTGCTGTGGCCTTCAAGTCTGAGTTGAAATGTCGGTTGAACTGATTTTGGACCAACGAAATCGAAGAACGATATTCAGACAAAGGATTGTACTGACTACATAGTACCAGCGGGTGAAGCACGACACTAGCCTCTGGCACGACCCTAGCCGTACGCAACGCACCCACGAAGCTATTACATATGTGGAATTAAACGAGAGTGGCGGCGAGAATAACAGATTCAGTTAGGAGAAACTGCGATAACTGGCAGATGACTTGCAGCCGTGCAACAACAATACCACTCCAGACTACAGCGCACTTCCTCCCCTACTCCCAATCAGCCAAAGCCGCACCTTTAGTGATAAATCAGCCATGTTTTCCACAGAAAGAAACCAAAGTGTACAAACGTCGCCACTGTGTCAAACGCAGCAACCCACGCCCCTCCAGAGCCGTCAAATACGACCGGGTCGTCGCCTCACATTCGGAGAACGACCTGTCACCCGCTGGAATAAGCCTGATTTCCACCGTCTTCAGAGATTTCAACCGCGGGATGGCCGTGTCGATGGCCTGGTTGAGCAATGCCTCCTGGGCAGCGTCTGACACCGCCGACACCGTGTCAAAGGCCATCGTCTCGAGTCGAGAGTCCTGTGGAAACCCTTGAAACACGGTCATCATCGCCGAGTTCAAAACCAGCGTGAAGATGCGGAGTGAACGAAGGTTTTGTGTCAAAACTGGACCCGAAATGTCGCCGTTCGGAGAAAATATCCCAAGATCTCGGATGTTGTCGGACATCGGCGGCTGGCAAACCGCACTTCTCCACTGGTTGTTGACCCCCAGCCACGATGTGAGCGAGGTAACGCGAGACAAGTCGATCTGCGGATTCACCAGGTAGAAGCAGAACGGCTGTCCGCAGATTGACGACATGCTAAGCGATTCAAGCCGTGGCCGCCATGGCTTGGACTCGGGCCAAGGCTCGTGCTTGGTCACCTCTTGTGCAAAGAAGACGCGTCCGAGCGTCAACGATTTCAAGGAGGTCGCTTCGCTGAAGAGCGACAACAGCTCCTTGGGCGAATGTATCAAAAGCCCCCGGATATGCACAGACTCGAGATGCGGTGAGGAGAATACGGCGGTCAGGGCAGATCTGAGCGAGCGGCCCAACTTGTGCCAATTCATTGTGAATTGGCCGTCCGCGTTCCAACTCAACGGCGAATCCTCGATAATCGATATGCGCTTGATCCGGATGAGGGCAGGGAGAACGAGTGCAAGCGTCCTGCCGGACATGATCCAGGTAGGACGGCGCTCGGAAGTGTAGGAGCCCTCGGCGTCAATGGCGAATGACGTCTCGGAGCCCACCAGCACAATGCGCAGCTCGTGGACGAGGGTCGCCAAGTGAGGTGACGAGGCGATTGTTTTCTGGAACTTTTGGCACGGATTGTCGCCGCTTTTGTGTGGAGTCGGGGGTAGGATTTCGATCTTTTTGAAGAGATGGACCTGTGTGGGCCGTACGAATGGGCGCGCAGCGAGCGAGCAGGATCTGAGGCTTTCCTTGTCGTCCGCGATGTTCTGGACGACGAGATCCACCAGTTCTTGCGGGAGCAGCATTTGGTGGTGGTGGTCACGGTGAAAGAAGTATTGATGGCATCATTTGTCACGCTTCCGAGTCCGGTGTTCTCTGCAGCTTGTCTGCAGCCCTGACATCCACGGATCTTGCAGCTGAGATTGAGCTGGATAATCTGAGCAACACGAGCTTTGGATTTCCCCAAGATGTCCCAGTTTGACCCGGGGCCACCGAGAAATCGGAGGAAAAGTGCTGCCTGCGACTTAATGTCCGACAAGACCCTGTCTGGATTCGAACCAGAGAAAGAGAGACCGCGTTGCTCTTAGGAAGTGGACCATCTGCATTCGCGTGCATACAAAGGGAGTACCGAGTCCTACCGACACATTCTGCACAGAAGCGGAAACTCTGAACCTAAGCCAGATGCCAAAGCCCGGGCGTGATTATGTGGGCCATATGCCATGCAGGTTTAAAACAGGGCGCGCCGCGAGCTTTGGCTGTCTGAATATGACCCAGGGCCCCCCGAGGTCACCGAGCAAAAAAAAAACAAGCGTGGTTGAACGATGAGACTTAGTAAGACAGCATGTTGAACACCATATGCATTTCAGGGCCTTGTAAGTGTTCATGCAAAGGGACTTGGAGTGTATACATATGTACATACCAACATGAACGAAATGTGTTTCTCCTGGCTGTCTAGGTTGATAAGCAAGCGGAAAAAGCAGCGGCGGTACAAAAGAGTTGCCTATCTTGGAACTGGACGAGTTCGCCGACTGGATTCGAACCAGAAGCTGCTGGAATTTGGTGCGAGGCTTGTAGCCGATACCTAATACACATATCGAAACCTCTTATTCTTCCTATCCGTAACATTCAACCACCTCTCCCTGCTGAGCAAATCCTCCTCGCTCAAATCCGAGTCCTTGCTCTCCTTCCGACTAGAACTTCTGTCCCTCCGGCGGTTCTCGATATAATAATAACAAAACAAAAGACACGTCGTGAGGGCAGCTCCCGCCAACGACCCCATCACAGCCAACTTCGCCGGTCGGTAATCCGGTGCATCGCGTGGCTGGAAAGTCTGTGGGCCGATGATAATGCCAATACTGAAAAACCCGCTGACGAGTGCAGCGGCGAAGGCGCGTTTTGTGGAGCCTGCGACGTTTGCTGCTGTCCACTAGTCGAGTTGCGTCGGCGTCAGTGTCAAAGAAGTGAGCAAGATCCGCACGGCGTAAAAGATGGGCAAGGGTGCGGTGATGGCGTTGACGAGGTAGATGCCAGACACCCCGCCTTGTTGCTCGTGGGCATAAAAGACATCAGTGCACCGCCGATGATCCTAGGCCGAGTGAGTCGAATCTCCAAACAAACGAACAATGCTCACCCGGGGATTATGCAAGCCAAAGTCCACGCCCACCGATGTGACTGCATCCAAATGCCATAGCCGACAAATAAGATGAAGAATATTGACACGGCCCCACTAGGCATGTTCATCAACGCAGCCTGCTTCGAGTTGTACCCGAGGTGGCTGATCAGAGCGGCGGAATAGGTGGTAACCACACCGCTGGGTACGGAGAGCTGCAGCGGGATCAGCATACAAGCTGAAGTTGAAATTGAAACGCACGCAAATCGTCGACAAAATGAGCAAATAAATCTGCGGATCGCACAACGCCTCGAGAATCTCCGCCCACCGAAACTTGGTGCGATTCTCCACCCCCGTCTGGTTGACGCTAACATACCTCAGTAGCACCACCTTCTCAGCATCAGACAACCACCTCGCTTGCATCGGCGTATGCGGTAAAAACCAAACCGTCAGACACCTACTGTTGGGAATCTCGAATATGAGGTAGGCGACGAAGAAGAATGTCGCGACATTGCTGAATTCACTGCCGACCAATTTCAGGTCCTTGGTGAGGCCATGACGGCGCCGTACTAAATTAGCGAAGAGAAATGGCACTTTGTCTGCACTCACATTGATAGCCCCTTTGTCAAGGAATTGTGTCGTATAGCACAAGAACAGCAGCGAAACGATATGCCAGTCTACCTTGCGCCGTACGACCGCGATATCGACATCTGACAGCTGCGTCGATGCTCCGAGTCTGAGGGCTTCATCTCGATGGCGATCGAGGAAGGCCCAGGCCGAGTCGAGGTTGCCATCCGAAGCTGCGATGTTGCTGCTGTGGTCGTCCGGGAGTGCCTCGATGCCAGGCAGTGTCTTCTCGTCGGTCGAGGACATCGCGGGGGAGTGACCTTGGAGCAAGTAGGAGAGGAATTCCCTTTTAACACCGCGGCGCCTCCACTTGATGCAAGAAGGCTACCGGTACGCTTGGCCTTCCGACTTCTACGGCGTGGACGGACCTATGACCAAGACACCAGCTCCGGATCTTGCCTGCGCAGTTCATTTAGGAGCCCCAATTCCAAGAGTGTTACGAGAGCATACAGATAAGTACTCACTGAAATTGGACCAGGCTTAATCAATTATCACTTTGGCCATGCAGGAATGCACACCCACCGAGTCCAATCCCGTCCTCATCATCGGTGGTGGCATCGTCGGCCTCGCACTCGCCCAAGCGCTCAGACTGCGAAACGTCCCTTTCATCGTCTTTGAGCGCGCCCTCTGTCCTCCCCACGACACCACCCGAGGCTGGGGCATAACAATCCACTGGGCCCTCCCAGCCCTCCAAACCTGCCTCCCTGAAGCGCTCTTCGCCGCAATCGACTCGGTGCAGGTGGACCCCGCTCTGGGACGCACAAGAGCCGACACGGGGCCGATTCCTCTTCCTGGACATCTCTACCGCAGAACCGCGCTACTCCATCCCACCTGCACCGCGGAAGAGAGTGAGCCGCGTAAGATTGCAGAGGCTGCTCGCTGACGGATTGGACGTCGATCGAGTGCAGTATGGGATGAAGTTCGTTGGCTTCGAGTTCACAGAAGATGGAGAGGGTGTGGAAGCCGAGTTCGCTGACGGCTCGAAAGTGAGCGGATGCATGCTCATCGGCGCTGATGGAAGCACAAGCCGGGTGCGCAGGCTGCTTGTCGGGGAGGAATCAGGGCGCGTGGAGCCCGTGGGCGCCAATTCTCTCGGTGTGACCGTGCGGATGACGGAGGCAGAGCTGGCTCCTCTCCGCGCCATCGACCCACTGTTGTTCCAAGGAAGTCATCCCGATACGGGCAAGTATATGTGGTTTTCGATCCTCTCCACCCCCGAGGCGAACGGCAGCGGCTCCTCCTCCTCAGCGTACTACGAAGCCCAGATCAACGTAAGTTGGCTGGCAACGGACGTCGTCCCCGCAAGCAACAAAGAGCGGCTGGCGCTGATCAAAGAGGCCGCGCGCGCCGGTAGTACGGGATTCCACCAAACGTTCCGTGACGCAATCGAGAGGATTCCAGAGGATACGAAGGTTGTGGAGGCCAAGATAGCTGATTGGCCGACGGTGAGATGGGTGCCGTGTGGTGGACGGGTCACACTTGCGGGGGATGCCGCACATGCGATGACGATGTGTGAGGATTCCCGCCGTTACATTTGGCTTTGAACTAACGCGATGAGGGTTAGATCGTGGAGAGGCCGCTAACCACGGCATAACAGACGTCGCTCACCTGGTCGAGCAACTGCGATTGTGGCAGGAGGGCAAGAAGACGCGAGCTGAGGCTGTGGGGGAGTACGAGGATGAGATGATCCCGAGGGCATATCAGGCTGTTTTGCTGAGCAGGCAGGCGTGTCTCGATGCCCACCACGTGAGGAATTTGTGGCCGGACAGCCCATTAGTGAGCAAAAGAGCCATAGTAAGAAACCCCGGCGTTAGAATATCTGGATAGCACACAGTAGTACAACAAGTTTCAATATCAACACGCACAGCTCAATTCAAGACATCCTTGGATTCCACAAACCCAATGCCCGTCATCCCAGCCTTGACACCCGGCCAGCCCGAAGGATCGACGGCCTTGGTCGCGTCCTCGACGATGAAGGTCGTGTATCCCTCTTTCGCTGCATCCTCCGCCGTGGCCTTGACGCAATAGTCGGCCGCCAGACCCACGACATACACCGTGCCCACACTTCTCTCCTTCAGGTAGTCGGGCAGCGCACTGCGGGCAAATGGAGCGATGGTACTCGGCCCTTGGCGGAGGTTGTCAAAGGGCGCATAGAAAGCTGAGTACATCTCCACACGCGAGTCCTGTCCCTTCTCGATAATCCTCCAATCGGCGTCCTTTTCGACCTTGCCCATGTCGACATCAAGACCCGCGACGAGCTCCGCGCCTTTGGTCCCCTGCACGCAATGCACGGGCCACAACCGCGTTTCGTAGGTCTGCGACGCGTCGTCGGGGTTCACGATCGTCGTAAAGGACTCGAACAGCTTCTGCTCCGGGGGTTTTGCAAAGGAGATGTGATCCGCAGGATGCCAGTCCTTGGTAGCGATCTTGACGTCGAATTTGGGGGATTTGAGGAGAAGGTTGATCGTTGGGACGATGTCGCGGCCGCCAGCTACAGCCAAGCTACCATCCTGAGTCCGAGGGTTATAGCCCGCCGATTGCAGCGTTGATGGATAAATACCGGCGGACAAAAGTCGTTTTGCATGTCCACGACGATGAGAGCGACACGGGACATGGTGGTACGGAACCAGGAGATGTTTGTCAGTGTTTGAGTTCCCTTCTTCACCTCACGTTGGCGACAATTACCCGGCATCGCGCCCTGGTCCGTCCCTGTTGCCTGCTTTGTCGGAACTACCCGCCAGACGTCCACAAAGCCCTACCGGACTCACTGACAATCGATTGGCGCAGTTCCGTGGCCTGAAATGTCTATCTGCTCTAATCTTGCCTCCACTCTCTTCCTCACCAATTCCGAGTGTCCTTCGATTCTTCTCCTCATTATCACCGACAATCCGGGTAAGACTGGGTAAGGCACTTACCTGACTTACCTCTCACGGGAGCCGAAAAAGCATGGACCCCATTGGATGACGGCACCATGGGATACTTCAAGACGCTGCCCCTTCTTCTTCTTCTCCCACACATCTATCTCTCGCTCAGACATGGAGGACGATACCAAGAACCTGAAGGCGACCCGCCAACACAGCGATGCCGCTGCCGATCTCCAAAAGATGGGATACAAGCAGGAGATGACGAGAGTGCGTTTGGACCTTCAAGTTCGTTTCGTTTGAAAAGGTCCTCAAGATCTTAAGTCGCGTGGATTGTCGCATATCTTGTTCAGTGCGTGTTATTTCCCCTACCAAGCGCTGTGAGCTCAAGCGTTCTCCTAGTGACCCTCGGTCAGTTTATCGTCTCGCATACCCTCCACTCGTACCGATCCTGCTCTGGACAGCCATCATGGCCGTTCGTACGTCACTGTCCACGCTACACGGGGATACAGTGCTTATTCGCTACAGCATATGGTCTCGCAGCTCCAATAGCCACATCCCTCGTGGCCGGTGGACCAGCGACGATGATTTGGGGGTCAGTCTCCATCTTCCTCTCTCCATCAACTCCCTAAATCTCTCCCAAGTTGGGTCCTTGTCTCAATCCTAACTCTCCCCCTCGCTCTATCCCTCGGTGAAATCTGCGCAAAATACCCGACCTCCGCGGGGGCGTACTATTGGTGCTTCAGGCTTGCTTCCCCTCGTCATCGCATGCTTCTCTCGTGGATCAACGGATGGCTCACCATGGTCGGCGTTTGGACCATTAGTCTTTCGGTTACCTTTGTGAGCGCGTTGCTACGTCATTCATTCCTCTGACTTCGTTCATCGAATCCACTTAGGGGACTGCGCAGCTCATCGTCGCTGGTGCGGGGATATACCTCCCAGATTGGGTCGTCAAACCTTGGCAGACTTGTTCGTCCTCGATTGAAATATTTCATATTCTCCCTCTCACTTTTGCAAGATTTGATTTTCTTGGGAGTTACAGGAGTAACAGTCGTCTTCTGCGTCTTCTTCAACTCGATACTCCCCACGATTGATGTGGGTGTTTATATTTTCCCTTCTTTCCTGATACACTAAACAGCGTGACAGGTAATTTCAGCGTATTGGACGCTCTTCGGAGTCATAGGTGCATATACCCTTCCCTCTGTTGTTTGAGATTGACGCATCCCAGTCATCCTCGTGTGTACATCTGTCAAAGCCGCAGCCGGACGTCATTCTGCCGCTTTTGCCCTGGGCCACTTTGATCCCACACCTTCAGGGTGGACGCCCGGATGGGCGTTTTTCATCGGGTTGCTTCCTGTATGTAGCAGCCATCGCTCTAAATCCGTACACTAATGTTCAATTTGCAGCCCGGTATGGTCGTTATACTTACTCAAAACCTTGGTCGCTCACCGTTAACAGCCTATACATTCGCCGCTATCGGAATGAGTGAGTCCGTCATCGTGAATCCCTAAACCTAGCTAAACGGTGGAAATATCTTGAGTCGCAAGTATGGCCGAAGAAGTCCACAACCCCTCGCACGACCTCCCGCGCGCCATCACCTGGTCCATCCCCATCGGCTTCATCTGCGGCGTGTTCTTCCTCGTGCCGATTTTGTTCACACTTCCCGATATTGCGACCTTGCTCGCTGGTAGATATCCACCCCGCGAATATTGAATTCCATACTGACTGAATGCAGTAAGCAGCGGCCAGCCAGTCGGCCTTTTATTCCAACTCATCATGGGCTCAAAAGGCGGTGGGTTCGGGCTTTGGTTCATAAGTAAGTGCGTTGAAAATTATTTGCCAACTCACTCACTCACTTTCACAGTCTTCGGCATCGGCATGTTCTGCGCCATCTCAATCTCCTGCGCCGCCTCACGCGCAACCTGGGCCTTCGCACGCGACGCAAGCAATCCCCTTCCACCGCACCTTTGCTCTAATCAACACCCAGCTCTCCCCCTCCGACGGGGGCATCCCACTCAACGCCATCCTCCTCTCCACTACAATCCAACTCCTCCTCGGCCTAATCTACCTCGGCTCAAGCGCAGCCTTCAACGCCTTTGTCGGCGTCGCAGTCATGTGTCTCCCCACCTCTTACGCCATGCCCGTCTTCATCTCTTTACTCAATGGCAGACGCTCCGTAGCGGACTCTCCCTTTTCACTCGGGAAGACCCGGGGTATGGTATTGAATTCAATCGCAGTGGTGTGGGCCCTGTTTGAGCTCGTGCTGTTCTCGATGCCGGCGGTGTTGCCGGTGACGCCTACGACGATGAGTATGTCCTTTCTCTCTTGCTTTGCTCAGATGTTCATGATACAGACTACGCCTCGGTCGTGTTCGTCGCCTTTGGCCTCATGAGTGCGATCTGGTACCTCATCAACGGCAGATATCACTACAAAGGACCCGAAATCCCAGAGGATGTCAAGCAAGAGAGCTTAGATTAGTATGTACTACAAAGAAGCCGTACAATGAGCAGCTTTGACGATCCCCTCGTGCTCAAACCCACACACCTCGTCCTTGAGCCAAAAGCGATCCGACACCCACCAAATCAGGCGGTGCGCGATCCAGTCCTCCCATAGGACACGCCACGGGCGCGTCAGAGTAAGATGCTTTAGTTTCCCGTAGTACAGCCAATTATGTGGCGTGTACGCTGTGAGGAGGCGGATGTCGCGATCGTAAGGCGGATGAGGTGCTCACCGACATTGACGTGAGGTTCTTCACGGTGATGTCAAGGTGCATAGGCAATGGCGGCAGCCTGTGCTTCTCAAAGATATCGGAGATGGGCCGTTGCAAGTGAGGGCTTGAAACCCCAAGGCGCGTGTGCTTTCTGGGCCATTCTTCTGCATTCCTTGACTGCGGAAAGGTATATGTACCCGACTGACAGGGCGCGGCGCATCGAATGCCCATCATCACGCCGAATTGTGAGAATCGTCTTCGTTCTGGTTGTTTCAAGCTGATGTGCCGCCATTGACCCAAGCCTCGGTATATACATAAAGAGCATGGGAAGAAAAATGTGCCGCTCCTCATCCTAGACTTCAACGGTGCCCATCCCTAGGACCTGTGAGTTTTCAGGTCGGCTACAGTTGCGGACAATCAAACGTGACAAACTTGTATAACTCTATTTTGGCTCGTGGGAAACTCTTTCTTTGTGTAAAATGGGGCAGTTAGAATATTTTGTGAATTTTCTGCATTGTCAAAAGTTGAAAAAGTTGAAGTTGAAATGCCGGTCCGGGTCGATTTTTTGGCCGTACCCCATTTTCCCACGCTACCAGGTCGTGCGAGGTACCATTTTAACCGTTTTTTTTGCGCTCTTTTCAATGGGAACAATTGCGAAAAGATTCCACGAGCCAATCTTCCAGAAATCCACTTTTGATGGCCAGATTCAAGGAGTGATCAAGCTGTCTCGTGAACGCGGCATTCTTCCCCAATTGTTCCGAGGGACTGGATTCTTCTTCCCAAGCTCCTACAGTATTTAAGAGTGACAGGGACCACTCCCTTCCCTCTGCCACCATCCCCCATGCCTCCCCAGGGAGAAAGGCAAGGGACAAAACATCTCATCAGGTCTGAGGTCTTCGAAACCACTGGGAGAAGATTTGGCCCGCCAGCATCTCCTTCACCCCAGTTGTCACAATTGTCCCTCACAGATGCAGATCACGAGGAGCTCTCTCTTGAGCAACCTGCTAGGGAACCTGGATCTCGAGGACTGTGATTTTGACTGCTGGCTCTCCAATGAGAACTATAATTCTTTGACAGCTACCTTTGCCACAGAGGAGGTAGAGCCCAGCCCTGATGATGACCGGGAAGAAGTAGATGACTTCAACTGGGATGGTAATGGCCCAACTCTTGACACTTACGGGAACGGTCGCGGCATGCACGGCAACTTGGAGGAAGCAGAAATCACGATAGGGCATGTAACACGGGCATTCTACCAGAGATTGATAGAGCAGACAGGCGTAATTAGCCACTATATACAGTCCCTGAACTTCTATACCGGACCCAAGGCCGAAAGGGGTACACACAATTTCTGTTCAACCCGGCCGAAAATTTGGCCGTACCTAATCTCTCGTGGGAAAATTCTGAAAAATTGTATTTGGGGTCTTTTCGGGTCGCTGAATCTGATTCTGAAGTCAGAATGTCAAAATTATGGGCCGTTCCCGAGATATTAAAGTGGTCACGTTTGATTGTCCGCAACTGTACACAGTATACACAGGTTCGACAGGCCGTGCGCGCGCATGCCCGCGGGTCCACCCCCGTGAGTCGTGACCAACCTTATGGCAGCCTGTCAAGATATAAATATCTCTGCCACGTCAACACCTTTTACCCTTGTACCCACACCACGAGCTACTCAATGTCTTTGCCTACTGCTGAAATACAGATGGGGACACATTTTCATGTACATGGTGAGCACACTATGGCAAATCTTGCAGAAATGACCAGTATTTAGCTGGCTTTCAGGTGGCACCGGTGGTCCTGGTGGAGTAGGGGACCAACATGGGGGAGAAGGAGGTCCTGGTGAAGGAGGGACCCTGATCTATGGAAGTCAGATCACCACCTTGAAGTAAATTCCCAAGCACTTCTGCAAGAGCCAGATCTCACTGGACATAGTGTTTATTCTCATGGTCAAGAACCAAGGCAGCAAGGTCAAATTGAACTCATCAGTATGTACCAAATAAATATGTCTGAGCCGGCTGAGCAGATATCTCAGATCTTCCAGGGACGAAAGGAAATCCTTGACAAGATGCAACAGTACTTTTCCCCAGACAAGAAGAAGAGAAGGATCTTTGTTCTCCATGGTCTTGGTGGCTCTGGGAAGACTCAGGTGGCTCTGAAATTTCTTGAGGAGACTGCTGATGAGTATGTGGGTGAAGGAGGAACTTCTTTATCATTGACCACCTTTTTCAGGTTCACAATGCAATTCTTTGTGAATGCCAGTTCCCCAGAAGCTATCAACAACTCCTTCATGAACATAGCCATTTCTCAGAGCTTTGGTAAAACACCAGAAGCTGGCCTCCAGTGGCTTATTTCTGAACACAAAGAGTGGACTCTGCTGTTTGACAATGCAGATGATCCCAAACTGAAGTTATCAACATTCTTCCCACGGTGCACACATGGAAAAATTATCATAACTTCCCGAAACCCACAACTAGCTGTCTATGGCCCTGCTTCTCACTCACAAGTGGGAGACTTGGATGAAGAAAATGCTGCTCTTCTTCTTCTTGCAAGAGCACTCCGGGAGGACACAGAGAAAAACCACAAATTGGCCATGGACATCGTACAGGTGGGTTCCAACCTCCTCAGAAAATGATTTCATACTCAATTGGGATTCCCAGGAGCTCTCATGCCTGCCTCTTGCAATTGTTCAGGCTGGGGCTTATATTGCCAAGTTCAAATGTCTCAAGAATTATCTGTCTCTCTACAGGCAGAACAAAAAAGAGTTACTGCTACAGCACCCGGATCAAAGTCTTGATGACTATGAATGGACTGTCTATACAACCTGGCAGATTAGCTTTGAGAAACTCAGCCCCGTAGCTGCCCGCTTTTTGCAACTTTGTGCTTTATTGCACCACAGCAGTATTCCAGAGTCAATATTTGCCAATGCCACAAAGTGGATATTGAGCAATGAGGGTAATGAAACTGAGTCAATGTGGGAAGCCAGCAAATTTCTTGGAAACTTTGTCTCAGGTTCAGGAAATTGGTCGGAACAATATTTCGGGAATATTGTGGCAGAGCTTGAGGAATACTCGCTCCTTCAGAGGGATGAAACAAGCAGCACACTAAGCATGCATCCACTTGTGCATCTGTGGTGCTCAGGCAACCTACCTGATCAGGGAACAGCACAGGCATGCATGGCAAATGTATTGGGAATGGCAATAGATCTTGGCCCTGATGCATATTTGGAGAGAATCAGGATAATTGCTCATGTCAACATGCTTGTCCCAGATTTCACTGTCCTGAATTATCAGTTCTGGAGGCAATATGCAAGGATTTATTATGACGGAGGTAAATTTGAGCAAGCAAAGGGTTTGTATGAACTGAATCTGGAGAGACAAAGGGAGCTATTTGGCAATGCCCATCCTGACACTCTGTTTGCAATGGCCAACCTTGCAGTCACGTACAGGCGGCTGGGACGGTACCAAGAGGCAGAGGGGCTGGAACTTTCTGTGCTCCAAGGGTGCCAGAAACTCCTTGGCAATGACCATCCTGACACTCTGTTTGCAATGGCCAACCTTGCAGGCACATACGGGCGGCTGGGACGGTACCAAGAGGCAGAGGGGCTGGAACTTTCTGTGCTCCAAGGGCGCCAGAAACTCTTCAGCAATGACCATCCTGACACTCTGTTTGCAATGGGTAACCTTGCAGCCACATACTGGCAACTGGGACGGTACCAAGAGGCAGAGGGGCTTGAACTTTCTGTGCTCCAAGGGCGCCAGAGACTCCTTGGCAATGACCATCCTGACACTCTGTTTGCAATGGGTAACCTTGCAGCCACATACAGGCAACTGGGACGGTACCAAGAGGCAGAGGGGCTTGAACTTTCTGTGCTCCAAGGGCGCCAGAGACTCCCTGGCAATGACCATCCTGACACTCTGTTTGCAATGGGTAACCTTGCAGGCACATACAGGCGACTGGGACGGTACCAAGAGGCAGAGGGGCTTGAACTTTCTGTGCTCCAAGGGTGCCAGAAGCTCCTTGGTGATGACCATCCTCACACTCTGTTTGCAATGGCCAACCTTGCAGGCACATACGGGCAGCTGGGACGGTACCAAGAGGCAGAGGGGCTTGAACTTTCTGTGCTCCAAGGGCGCCAGAAACTCCTTGGCAATGACCATCCTGACACGCTGTTGGCAATGGCCAACCTTGCAGGCACATACGGGCAGCTGGGACGGTACCAAGAGGCAGAGGGGCTTGAACTTTCTGTGCTCCAAGGGCGCCAGAAATTCCTCGGCAATGACCATCCTGACACTCTGATTGCAATGGGCAACCTTGCAGGCACATACAGGCAGCTGGGACGGTACCAAGAGGCAGAGGGGCTTGGACTTTCTGTGCTCCAAGGGCGCCAGAAACTCCTCGGCAATGACCATCCTGGAACTCTGATTGCAATGGGCAACCTTGCAGGCACATACAGGCAGCTGGGACGGTACCAAGAGGCAGAGGGGTTCGAACTTTCTGTGCTCCAAGGGCGCCAGAAACTCCTTGGCAATGACCATCCTGACACTCTGTCTGCAATGGCCAACCTTGCAGTCACATACTGGCAATTGGGACGGTACCAAGAGGCAGAGGGGCTTGAACTTTCTGTGCTCCAAGGGCGCCAGAAGCTCCTCGGTGATGACCATCCTGACACTCTGTTTGCAATGACCAACCTTGCAGACACATACAGGAGACTGGGGCGGTACCAAGAGGCAGAGGGGCTCGACTTCCAAGTTTCTGTGTTCCAAGGGCACCAGAACTTATGAAATGAAGTACATTCTGAGACATGCAAAATGGAATGAGTAATCAGTTTTTTTCAAATCCACCACTGTACTTTCTGCCTTTGCTGATGTTTGCTGCTCTGATCGGATTGAGTGCGGTGGACAAAAAAATATTTTTTATTTTTTTCCACGGCCCACTTTTTTTTTTTGCTCAACCTTGCAGATTGATGTATTTCTTCAAAGATCTGTCTTTTCACATAAATCCTCAGATCTCTGGGGCTTTTGTGTCTCCACCCCTTTTCTCCAGGGAATCAGAGGGATCCATCATGAATCTGTGTAGATTACGCAAAGATTCACCACAGATCTTCAAGTCGTGTTTTTTTCTTCTGAGGGCCTCTTTATTTTGGAATATCCGAATGTTGGCCGGACTCTGCATCAGGCTGATGTCATGGCCGATGCCCGTCGTCACGGCTTGTTGAAGCTGTCTTCGTCGCCTTTGGCCTCATGAGTGCGATCTGGTACCTCATCAACGGCAGATACCACTACCAAGGACCCGAAATCCCAGAAGACGTCAAGCAAGAGAGCTTAGATTAGTATGTACATATATACATTACAAAGAAGCCGGACAATGAGCAGCTTTGACGATCCCCTCGTGCTCAAACCCACACGCCTCGTCCTTGAGCCAAAAATGATCCGACACCCACCAAAAGAGGCGGTGCGCGATCCAATCCTCCCATACGACGCGCCACGGACGCGTCAGAGTAAGATGCTTCAGCTTCCCGTAGTACAGCCAATTGTGTGGCGTGTACGCTGTGAGGAGGGTAAGCATGGAAGTCGAGATCGTAAGGCGGATGTGCTGCTATGCTCACCGACGTTGACGGTGGGATTGACATAAATACGCGGACGGCGCGGTGCCGTGCGCAGATGCATGTCATATGAGATGAGGAAGCACTCGGATTCCGCGCAGGGCGTGTCGGCACGGAACTGAAGCGGATGGTGGCCGTCTGCTTTGGGATGAGCATGGATAGAGAGGCTCACGGAGGACGACGTACTTGATGATGAGGGCAGGAACCACTGGGCGTCAAACGCCGCGACACCATTCCAGCAGGTGGCGACCTCGACGGGCTCCTCACGACGCAGACTCTCCACTGCGGCGTCGTCAAAGGAGAAGTAGGGCCATATCTCCTTGGTCCGTTGGCCACAAGAGTCTCGGATCACCCAGCTAGAGAAGGGGTTAGGCGAGAAGAGCGCTCGTTGCGGGACTGACGTGTCATATAGCCCTATCCCGTCAAAGTCGAGCCCGCACGCAAGGTCGAAGTTTCCCTCCTTCGTGGCGAGTAGTCGCAGAATGGACTCTTGACGTGGAAGTATCAGCACCGAGACGCAGAGAGGCAGAGGGTAGAAAACGCACTCCATTCAAAGTAGACGTCATTGAAGAATATGACCTTGTCAAAGCTCCGACCGTCGAGCCCGCCCTGGAGCGGCTCAAGCGCCTTGTTCCGCATGTCGGCCATGTACTGCACGCGCTCGTGCCCATTCATCGCCCACCCCTCCCTTCGCCTCCCATCCGTATCCAGCACCACATGACTCCTCACCCCGGCAGTCTTGAGCTGCTTCTCGAAATCGCGGAGCAGAGCCTTGGTCTGGTCGTGCGAGTTGGACTCGTACACGGACACCAAGACGTTCTGCCTCCCGAGGTGATTGATGAGCAGCCCCATCTGCTTCGTCCATACAGGCAGATGCACGGCGTAGTCGTATAGATTCGCAGCGATCAAGTACGTCGCGTTGGGCTGGAGAGCGGGAAGGGGTGCTCCGGGGCTCATGTAGGATGAGCGCCCGACGGTGGGGTATGTGGGTGCGAGGAGGATGAAGGCCAGCCAGGAGGCGCACATGGCGAAGCGAATTCGCCTGCGTTTGGGCCATGCGTGGATTCCCCGGATGTCGATGGCGTCGAGGATGGCCACTCCTGGGACGCAGATGACGACGAGTGGGAGGTAGACGAGGAGGGTGGAGAAGAAACCGAGGTGGATGGCCACGAAGGTGGCTGTCGCCAGCGAGAAAGTGACAGAGCCAAGGAAGAGTCGGTGAGAGTGAAGAAAGGCGACTACTGGTGTGCGTCGTCGACGCCAGTCGCGGAGATGTCGTTGGTGCATTGCGTTCAGCCGTTGTTCATCGTGCGCCGTGCGTCATGAGAAGAAAGAGAGAGAGGCGTGATTACGTCACCGCGCCTCTTTCGTTCCGCGTCCTCGAGACACCCACAAGACATCGCCTCTGACTCTCGCCACATGTCCACTATAGAGATTGCTAGCCGCCTCCGCGACCGAGTGCAGTCGCCGCCTGCCTTTCAAATCATCACGCCCATTCACAAACTCCCGACCGAGTTACTTTCCGAAACATTCTTGTTGGCGATCGACTCGGTCAGAGATTGGCTGAGGCAGGTCCTCGCCATCTCCCACGTTTGCGCGCATTGGAGGCGGTTGGCTTGCGCGATGCCCCGTCTGTGGAACCGCCCGCTTGGACTAAATCTAAAGCGGGCATCGTCAGACACATATCTATCCACCTCGAAAGCCTTCTTGGAGCGTTCAGCGCCACTCCTCATCCCCGTCACTCTGACGAACGAGGTACTAGACGCTTCGCCTCTCCTTGAATTCGTCTTTAGCTTGTCTCCACGTTGGAAGTCGCTCGTCTTCCGTTACTCGGAGGTCGACCGACTGCGCCACATCCCCTGCGATGCGCTAGAGCATCTCGAACACCTCGATGTAATTGCGCACACCTACTCCTCGCCAATAACGGTCTTCCTCAGCGCTCCCCGCCTCCGCACCCTCTCTCTCCAGGTACCAGACATGGAGTGCATCCACATGCCCTGGTCTCAGCTCACACGCATCACGATTTGGGATTTCGCACATCCCGCCCAAGACTGCCTCGACATCCTAGCACAATGCACAAACGCCCTCGTATCCGCAGTGTTCACCAAAGTGATACCATGGGCCGAACCCTCTTCTATAGACCGAATCGTGCACCTAGCGTGCTTGGAACGCCTCCGAATCATCTTCGCCCGGGACCCATACAATCACTACATCACTCCATTCTTTACAGCCCTCTCCCTCCCCGCACTCTCGGACCTCTCCATCCAAGCGCGCGGCATCGACTGGTCTCCCGCCGATTTCACAGACTTTCAACACCGCTCTCCCAATATCCGAGAACTCCACATCTCCGGTGCAGTGCGAGCCACCGAGCACGTCATCCGCATCCTCTCGGAATCACCCCACCTCGTCTCATTGAGCGTCGAAGGCCTTTATTCGTCGATCAACCCGTTATTACAGGTCCTCCAATTCTCCGACTCCGAGACAGCAGTGCATGTTGCCGCTAGACTCGAACGGCTCTCCCTCCAAGACTTTCATGGGACGGTCAACGAGTCGATATTGAGTGAGATGATTCTCTCGCGGTGGTGGACGGATGAGGAGCTTCGAGACTTGGATGATCATGGCCCGCCTCCAGTGAGGTGTTGGAAGGCGCTTGAGATTGTCGGTGCCCATGTTCAGAGTTACACCAAGTCCTTTAAAGGGATGGTGAAATTACTGCGGACGGAGGGGCTGGAGGTTACTTTATCACATTGATAGCTTGGTACAATTTTTGGTTTTATGAATATACAGACTACTAGACCAAAATCTCTTCCAGGATCGAGATAATCTTCTCCACCTCCTCCATCGTGTTGTAATGCACGAGCGACACCCGCACCACGCCCTCCTCGGGGTCGACCGGGGGAGCCAACTGCTGAGAGAGAGTATACGCGTAAAAGTGTCCCCAACGAATACCGACCTGCATTTTTTGTCAGCCTTGCCCCAAGTGGAAGTAAGAGAAGAAAGACGCACCCCGCCTCTCTCATCAAACACCTTGACAATCTCCTTGGTCCGCATCGGACGCTCCCCAACGACGACAAACGACACAGTCGGCAGCCTCGTGTTGCTAGGCTCCTCGATACCTACGACCCGGACACCCCTCTCAGATTGCTTGGGCTCGGTAAGGAACCCAAGGAGCCTGGTGACGAGTTTAGTCTCGTGCGCGGCGATCGCAGCGAATGTGGCGTCGAGATCCGCGGCGGGGGTGAGCGAGAGGAGGTACGGGATGACGGCCGTCGTTCCGTAGACAGTCTCGTACCCAGGTCCGCCGGGCTGGAGCTTGTAGGCACCCGAGGCACGTAGGAAGTGGTGCACGATGGAGGAGATGGACGTGGCTAGGGCGGGGGCGTGCACAACCGCTGAGCGGTTTCGTGACCTCCATTGAAGATGCCTCTGGCTTTCAAGTACTGTGTACTCTGAATTCATCGGGATTGGCTCACATTTCTTCTCGTGACCAGTTCCGCAGAGTCTCAAGCCACCAAGATTCAAGGCTTGAACGGCTGCGTCGCCAGCGAATCTCGACCACGTACCAAATGCTTGTTGAAGAAGTGCATGGGTGAGCCTTGGGTTAAAGAACGCTGGTCAAATGAGGCCACTCGGCCAATCACCCTCTGGTCTGGTTATGCCTTGAACATGGGTAAATTTAAAATCCGACTGGGCCAATATGGAGATGTTTTTCTTTCCAAACTTGCGCAATCGGGCTCCCTCGTTGCTTGTAGTATCTACATGCCTCTGTCATGTGGTCAGAATATATTCAATAGCGACAACGAAAAGAATACGCACATGGAGGATGGTACATCGTCAGAACCAAGATACGTCCTCGTCCGAGATAGACGATGTGATTGCTGCACAACGAGTGTAAGAAACTTGGGTTTCCGCAACGACGAGAACTCACCTCCAATCCTACCCGCATGTCTGGCTCGAACGAATGCGTCTGCGACGTCCCAGTAGCTCACCCCTCCAGCTGCCCCGCGCTGCCAATCCAACGTAAAGTTGGATTGGTGAACCACGACAAACCGCTTATCGTCCAAAAACGGCTCGAGCGTTGAATCCATCTTGGCCGCGCTTTGCAGCAACACGATACATCCCAGCCGGGGACACGCAGGGAAGACGGATGCAAACAGGTATGCGCACATCTCCAGGGCGTTGAACGAAACGTGCGATAGAAGCGGGATGTGCCGTATCCCGGCGAGGTCGCTGTCGCTCACCTTGTAGCCCAGGAGCTCGAGGTGGGTGATAGTGCGACACAAGGGATGCGAGAAGTTGGTGGAAGAAGGAACGGAGAAAGTGTATTCGCACTTTAGAGCGATCCTCCGAACACACTTGAGCGATTGTACTTGATCCAAGGGCGTGCCCAGGAAATCAAAGAAATCGGTTACGTTGGTGCATGTCTGGAGAATCAAGCGTGCATCCTCGTAGTATGTTTTCGGTGAATCTGTGTATCCAAGGAAAAGATGGCTCACGGCCTTTTGGAAGAAGTCTGCGGGTTTGGCCGCGAGGAGCCGTAGGAATATGGAGTAGGTAAAGGTCGGGATGCAGTCCATTTTAGCTTCTCCGTCCGAGAGGAAGACGACGCGATACAGTAACGGCTCCCCCCTGAATGTGGGTGAGATCTCTGGCTGAACGATTGCGATTGACTTGCCAGGCTTTGACGCGATGAGCCACGAGCATGAGATTCGGGATTTGACGCGGGGAGGAGAAGCCCGACATCTCGAAGATTGTGCGCTCAAGGTCAAAGGGGACTCGTGGCGTATCCGAGGGCATCCTTGAGTCTGAAACCATGAGATGAACGTTGGATGAGCGTTGGGAAAGGACAAGAGGGTGTGAGTCATCATCATTCATGATTGCATCAGATTTCGTTTCCAGCTGAGGAAGATGACCAACCCGGCTTCCATTTCTCCGCGATGAGACTGCTTTGATTTTCTCGCCGTTTATCCGCCAATTCGGCGCCGTACTTGCTATTTCAACCACATCATCGAAACTTTCGGGCCGCCTTCCTGATGGGATTCACAGGTCACACCGAACATCCGATTGAAATACATAGAACGGCCCAATGCGGGCCACAAGCGGGCCAAGTGCGGCCAGCGCCCATGGCTGCGGTTGACATTGATCGTGATGACACGCGTCACTGCCGCTCAGACTCACTTTTGCGAACTGCCATCTCCTGCCTTTCATGCCAGTTCTGCTCCGTCAAGACACCCGTTCCAGCCTGCTCAGCTGGTGGTCAGATAACAACCCACTTCTCCACGGGCCGACGATAAACCTTCACGCCGCGGCGAAGCCGTTAATGAGACGGATGTATCACCGGCAAGCCCGTGGCTTTATCGCAAAGGATGCCGGTCGACAGCTTTCGAAGGAGTCGGTGGAGATCTACGGGAGCTACTTGTCGTGAGTGAAAACGGTCACATTTCAAATTCATGGTCCATACGCATTAGCCATTCAGCTACAAGTATGTCGCCATCGACACTCGGCTCATGGTTTTGAACCATTTGACTGCGAGCGCGTATATACAAGACACCGCCCAGCACATCTCGCAATCCTCCGTGCCGGAGCTGTGTGCAGAACTGCTTGCAAACCCGACTCTCCGGCAGGCGACTTGCTCGTTGATCGCAGTGTTGCTGGCTCATGCCTTGGGTGTGACACAGGTTAAGGCCGCGATTGAAGAGATTGTGAGCATGCTGTGGTGCGTCAATCGAGCTGTACCTTTTGCTTCGTGTTCAAGCCTTGACAATGCCAGTGAGGAGCAAACCGATGAGGTTGCTCGAGCACTTGCTTCCTCATCGACCAATGCTCTGCAACTGGGTGGCGCCCGCCTGATCGCGTTCCTTTTGGCCTCACAGATCCCATTGGTGACAGAGTGGGCATGTGCCGTGATCGCAAAACTGGCAAGACACGCCCCTACAGAGCCAGTGAACTATACTCCGTTCGAACAGTTGCTGAATTTGGTGCAGTGAGTGAATTTCAGCTCACTTTGTGCGGATGAACGGTCTGAGACCGGCGACCAGAAACGCAGACGACCCCAGCTCCCTTCAGGCGCTCTTGGCGCTGGATGCCCTTGCTCAACATCCGGACGGCGCATCGGCTATTACTTCGACTGATATACTTGAGAACATATTAACGTCTCTCCATTCCAGGAGCGCAAACGTCCAGACTAGGATCTGCGTCCTCGTCGCGAGTCTGGCGAAACACAAACTTGCTTTATTGGTCATAATTGTTCTCTGGAACACTCCAGTAACCACCTCGTTGTTAAATGTCCTACCGTAAGTTCTTAGCCTTCATTGTGGATATGGACGTCGACCGTTTTGAACTAGTAGCGATCGAGATGATGACACGGTCCTCACCGCGACATTTGCACTATGCACTCTGGCAGAGCACTCGACCGCCGCAGGAGCTATCGTTTCCTCCGATGCTCTGGGCAATATTACTCGGCTACTCTTCCACAGGACTCCTGCGGTCAGAGACCAAGCCTGCATCCTGATCGACACCTTGGTCAAACATGCGCCTGTCGCGTCAGCCGGCACACTCTGGGCATCCCCTATCCACGAGCTACTGTCACAATTGAGGTTAGACTTCGATTTTCAGTGCGACCTTGGGTGTGCTGACCGCGACCCAGAACTGAGAATAACGACCAAATTTCCCGCCCGAGGTCGGAGTACCTTGATGACCCTGTTCTGTGGTCCATGTCCACTTTGACAGAAATTGCCAAACACCCGCGAGGTGTAGAGGCTCTCATGGAGTCAGAAATGATCGTCAAAGTCGCGACATTCTTCGACTCGAGGAATGTATATGTCAGATCAGAGGCTTTCTCCCTCATCGAAGCAGTGGCGGCGCAAGGACTCCTTTCAAAGACGGCTCTCGGGAGGATCTCGTTGCAAAGAATGGAGCATCTCATTGAGCAAGTACCCTCTTCTTATCGGCAAATCTCCGCTAACTGACAAATGTTTTGGCAGGGAAGCAAATCCCGATATTGTGGTCGAAACAGTTTTCGCACTGACGAGGATTTCTGGGCATCCCGATGGGGCAGCGGCGGTCATCAAGTCTCATGGTGTACTCGAAACCCTCGCCGCACTGCTTGAGTCCATGAACACAGAGATCCAACGCAGGGCTTGTGTCTTCTTCTCCGCCCTAGCGGAGTACGAGTTCACCGTTCTCAACATTCTACGGGACATCCCAATCGAAATCGTCATAAATCTTCTAAAGTAGGTGGTGATGCGGGTGTCTTCAATGACTCTGACGTATTCTGCCCAGCAACAAAAATCGGGAGATTATTTTGGAAGCCATGTTCGCTTTGAGCAGGTTTGCTCAACACCCAGACGGCGCCGTCGCCGTCGTTGCAGCAAACATACTCGAATATGTGGAACAGTTACTTGCGTCCGAAAGTTCCCTGGTTCGATTTTGGACCTGCGAACTCATCGCGACACTGGCGAAAAACGAGCTCGCCGTTTCTGCCATCCTGGTCGGATTGCCCATGGAAGCCTTGTTCTCTGCCTTACTGTAACCAACTCAGTTCATCCACCACAAACAACTCACTTACGGCTGTTTAGAGATGAAAACGACGATGTCGCCTCTCGCATGATGGTGGCGTTGCGTAAAATTGCTCGGTGTGAAGCTGCGACGGCGCTTCCCGAAGCCCTCTCCCGATCCCAAATTCCGGAAAGGTTTGGACATTCGTCGACTGTGGTTACATTACTGGGGGAGATCTGCGCCGGAATCGCGGCGGTCGAAGATAGTCCTGAACTCATTCCAGAGAGGATCGTCGACTCACTTGGGCCGGAGAAAAGTTCTAAAAAGGCGGGATTAACAAGGTCTGCCTACCTGCATCGGCCCGTTTCGCTAATCATGACACGAAACCAGGTCTGTCAAAAGGAAACTTTTCTTCTGGAGGTCGTTGTAGACGTTGAAACGGTTTCGCCCATTATCTGACATTGCTATCACGGTGGTAGTGGCAAGGAATTAAATTACGGATATGTATATACATGTAGGGAATTCGACCGATTCTACTTGTCCACAACGCCATGCTCACTGATGGGCTAGTAGAGTCAGTCGTCTCGCGCGTGGATTAGACCCCAGCTTATGGAAGGTTGATTCTTCAGTGTCTTGGATTCCTCGGAAGCCAGCAGTGAAAATCTGAGCCTCTCTGTCAGAATTGGCGGACACGCTGTGGTTGAAATGTCACGTGCCTTCCGTTCAAAAGTGATTTCTGATTCACTGGAGCGAAGCCTGATATTCGGTATGCCCTATTGCTAGTCGAACTTTTGCACAATCCGATGCATAGATTCAAAGAAGCGCACAAAAAAAACACAAGAGACTATACAACTTCACCCTGAATCGAACAGGCTTCCGGCATACACCACGAACTCTGCCCCACTGATGGCGAGGTGTGCCCAGCACTGTAAAGTCTGCGGTCTTTCAGGCTCGTTCCATAAGAGCTTTGGGTTCTAAAGGGGAATTTTCAAAAAGTGCGACTTTCAATACACAGACATGAGCGAAGGCAGGAATCGAACCCATCTCATCCCTTCAGCCCTTAAATTCGGATATCCGGTCGTCCTTCGAATCTATTGCTTTTCTCCTTCGATCGCGCCACGGACTATTGCTGAGTCTGTTAAGTAATACGGCTGCGCATCCAGTTGGGTCTGACTAAACGAGGCGCCACCGTCCACGGTCCAGAACGGAACGGCAGTTTTGCATCCTTCCATTTCGGGGGCAGACTTGAACAGCGACACAGAAAAGAAGGCCATAGACGAACTCCCAATTATCGAACAGTCCCTCTCAAGGTGGGGCAAGTTTGGTTGAGCATTGGCTAAAAGAGTCAGCTTCTCGCTTCTCAAGGTCGCAGCCGGAGTCGAACCGGATGCACGCGACCTCGCCGCTGACAGTGAGTGGCTATGACTGTCAGTCGGTGGCTTGTTTCCAATGTGGCACGACGATTGAAATATTGAAGTCGGGTAAAAGAATTCAGCAGTAGCATCCAAGACATGAACGGCAGCTGCAGGAGCGTAGACGACCGACGGGGCCCGAGATATGGCGGCACAGTACGGCCGCTGCAATCCGGGCATACAGACGTCGGCGTCCTATGTAGCCGTGCGGGAGATCGTAGAGCCATCAACAAGTGTGCAGATGAGGCAGGTCAGATATTGCTCAGCTCGTATTGAAGAAGAGGAGCATCAAAGAAGACCACCAACGCAAGACATCTGAGGAGATGATGAGAGGGACTCGAGAGTTGCTGGCGACGATTCATCCCTTTTTTCATTCGTGTGTCTCGCCTCGATGAAGTCACTCCGAGTCATAGTACAAGGCGTGGCCGTCCCAGTCCTGCACAAAGTTTTTCTTGAGTTTTTCAACTGGCAACGTCGGTTTGATTCATTGAATCTTGCTGTAGAGATGTTGTTGTTTTTTTGTCTCTATGATGCTGCCATCGACGAACCAAGTTCAAGGGTGGCAGACTTGGGCAGACATGACGGAAGAGGCCAAGAAGATTTGATGGGCCATCACTGCACATTTTCAGCTGCTTCCACCACGACCGTAACACCAACAAGCTCTCGCGCACACGGGATCGACGAATGAAATCCATGCAATTGTTGGATGAAGCCTAAGGCTCCCGGTCCGTGAAGCGCCGCGGCCGATCTGGTGTTCTTTTACCCACCCGACCCACTTTCTTCCCGTCCACCATGTCCACTCCCCATGTCCTCGACGTCGACTACGTGCGATCTCAATTCCCTGCTCTGAAATCAGGCTTCATCTACGCCGACAACGCTGGTGGTAGCCAGATCACCCAATCTGCGATCGATCGCATCGTCGACTATCTCTCAAACACCAATGTCCAGCTCGGCGCCGACTATAGCGTTTCCGTCCAATCGACGACCCGCGTAGACAGCGGCCCAGAGGAGGCGAGGAAGCTTTTCAATGCCGACGACAAGGCCGAGATCGTATTTGGATCGAGCTCGACTGCGAATATGGAGAATCTCGCGCGTGGCTTGGAGGACACCATCGAGGCTGGTGACGAGTTCATCATCACCGGGGAGCATGAAGGTATGTTGCCCCACCCAATATTGTGCATGGACTGGCTTATCGTCCTTATCCAGCCAACGGCGGACCTTGGAAGAAACTGGCCGCTCGCCGTGGAGGGGTTGTCAAGTACTGGCACTCCTCGCCGACGAACCCCAACAACCCCTACTCCCTCAGCCTCAAGGTCGAGGAGCTCCTGCCGCTCATCACGGCCAAGACGCGCATCGTCGCCTTCACTGCGACATCCAACCTCCTCGGATCGGTCGTGCCAGTCCAGGAGATCACCAAAGCCGTGCGTGCAGAGGCGGCCAAGAAGGGTGCCAAGAACGTCCAGGTGTCCATCGACTGCGTGGCCTACGCTCCCCATCGCCGCATGGACGTCAAGGCGTGGGACATCGTGAGTGCCCCTAGGCCTTCCTTCCACACACCCAATTCTCACACTATGCAAAGGACTTTTGCGTCTTCTCGTTCTACAAAGTCTATGCGCCTCACATCTCCGCTCTCTACGTGCGCGCCCCCGCCCTAGCAACCTCCGTCTCTTCCATCGTGCACCACTTCCTACGTGCCTCGGGTGCCTACAAGCTCCAGCCCGGCGGACCTGGGTACGAGACTGTCTACGGAACGACGGCCGTCATCCCGTACCTCCTCTCGCTCACCCCCGCCGCGGATCTCGACGCCACATTCGCTGCGATCGCCGCGCACGAGACTAAACTCGTCACCAGGCTCCTTGGGTTCCTTACCGAGCCCAAGCAATCTGAGAGGGGTGTCCGGGTCGTAGGTATCGAGGAGCCTAGCAACACGAGGCTGCCGACTGTGTCGTTTGTCGTCGTTGGGGAGCGTCCGATGCGGACCAAGGAGATTGTCAAGGTGTTTGATGAGAGAGGCGGGGTGCGTCTTTCTTCTCTTACTTCCACTTGGGGCAAGGCTGACAAAAAATGCAGGTCGGTATTCGTTGGGGACACTTTTACGCGTATACTCTCTCTCAGCAGTTGGCTCCCCCGGTCGACCCCGAGGAGGGCGTGGTGCGGGTGTCGCTCGTGCATTACAACACGATGGAGGAGGTGGAGAAGATTATCTCGATCCTGGAAGAGATTTTGGTCTAGTAGTCTGTATATTCATAAAACCAAAAATTGTACCAAGCTATCAATGTGATAAAGTAACCTCCAGCCCCTCCGTCCGCAGTAATTTCACCATCCCTTTAAAGGACTTGGTGTAACTCTGAACATGGGCACCGACAATCTCAAGCGCCTTCCAACACCTCACTGGAGGCGGGCCATGATCATCCAAGTCTCGAAGCTCCTCATCCGTCCACCACCGCGAGAGAATCATCTCACTCAATATCGACTCGTTGACCGTCCCATGAAAGTCTTGGAGGGAGAGCCGTTCGAGTCTAGCGGCAACATGCACTGCCGTCTCGGAGTCGGAGAATTGGAGGACCTGTAATAACGGGTTGATCGACGAATAAAGGCCTTCGACGCTCAATGAGACGAGGTGGGGTGATTCCGAGAGGATGCGGATGACGTGCTCGGAGGCTCGTACTGCGCCGCAGATGTGGAGTTCTCGGATATTAGGGGAGCGGTGTTGAAAGTCTGTGAAATCGGAGGGGGACCAGTCGATGCCGCGCGCTTGGATGGAGAGGTCCGAGAGTGCGGGGAGGGACAGTGATGTAAAGAATGGAGTGATGTAGTGGTTGTATGGGTCTCGGGTGAAGATGATTCGGAGGCGTTCCAAGCACGGGAGGTGCACGATTCGGTCTATAGAAGAGGGTTCGGCCCATGGTATCACTTTGGTGAAAACTGCGGATACGAGGGCGGTTGTGCATTGTGTTAGGATGTCGAGGCAGTCTTGAGCGGGATGTGCGAAATCCCAAATCGTGATGCGTGTGAGCTGCGACCAGGGCATGTGGATGCACTCCATGTCTGGGACTTGGAGAGAGATGGTGCGGAGGCGGGGAGCGCTGAGGAAGACCGTTATTGGTGAGTAGTAGGTGTGCGCAATCACATCGAGGTGTTCGAGATGCTGTAGCGCATCGACGGGGAGGTGGCGCAGTCGGTCGACCTCCGAGTAACGGAAGACGAGCGACTTCCAACGTGGAGACAAGCTAAAGACGAATTCAAGGAGAGGAAAAGCGTCTGGTACTTCGTTCGTCAGAGTGACGGGGATGAGGAGTGGCGCTGAACGCTCCAAGAAGGCTTTCGAGGTGGATAAATAGGTATCTGACGATGCCCGCTCTAGATTTAGTCCAAGCGGGCGGTTCCACAGACGGGGCATCGAGCAGGCCAACCGCCTCCAATGCGCGCAAGTGTGGGAGATGGCGAGGACCTGCCTCAGCCAATCTCTGACCGAGTCGACCGCCAACAAGAATGTCTCGGAAAGTAACTCGACCGGGAGTTTGTGAATGGGCGTGACGACTTGAAAGGCAGGTGGCGACTGCACTCGGTCACGGAGGCGGCTAGCCATTTCTAAAGACATGTGGCGAGAGTCAGAGGCGGTGTCTTTGTGGGCTCTCGAGGACGCGGAACGCAAGAGGCGCAGTGACGTAATCACCCTCTCTCTCTCTTTCTCCTCATGACGCACGGCGCACGATGAACAACGGCTGAACGCAATGCACCAACGACATCTCCGCGACTGGCGTCGACGACGCACACCAGTAGTCGCCTTTCTTCACTCTCACCGACTCTTCCTCGGCTCTGTCACTTTCTCGCTGGCGACAGCCACTTTCGTGGCCATCCACCTCGGCTTCTTCTCCACCCTCCTCGTCTACCTCCCACTCGTCGTCATCTGCATCCCGGGAATGGCCATCCTCGACGCCCTCGACATCCGGGGCATCCATGCATGGCCTAAGCGCAGGCGAATTCGCTTCACCATGTGCGCCTCCTGGCTGGCCTTCATCCTCCTCGCACCCACCTACCCCACCGTCGGGCGCTCATCTTACATGAGCCCCGGAGCACCCCTTCCCGTTCTTCAGCCCAACGCGACGTACTTGATCGCTGCGAATCTCTACGACTACGCCGTGCATCTGCCCGTGTGGACGAAGCAGATGGGACTCCTCATCAACCACCTCGGGAGGCAGAACGTCTTGGTGTCCGTGTACGAGTCCAACTCGCACGACCAGACCAAGGCTCTGCTCCGCGATTTCGAGAAGCAGCTCAAGACTGCCGGGGTGAGGAGTCATGTGGTGCTGGATACGGATGGGAGGCGGCGAGAGGGGTGGGCGATGAATGGGCACGAGCGCGTGCAGTACATGGCCGACATGCGGAACAAGGCGCTTGAGCCGCTCCAGGGCGGGCTCGACGGTCGCAGCTTTGACAAGGTCATATTCTTCAATGACGTCTACTTTGAATGGAGTGCGTCCTCTGCTTCTCTGCGTCTCGGTGCTGATACTGCACAGAGTCCATTGTGCGACTGCTCGCTACGAAGGAGGGAAACTTCGACCTTGCGTGCGGGCTTGACTTTGACGGAATAGGGCTATATGACACGTCAGTCCCTCAACGAGCGCTCTTCTCGCCTAACCCCTTCTCTAGCTGGGTGATCCGAGACTCTTGTGGCCAACGGACCAAGGAGATATGGCCCTACTTCTCCTTTGACGACGCCGCAGTGGAGAGTCTACGCCGTGAGGAGCCCGTCGAGGTCGCCACGTGCTGGAACGGCGTCGCGGCGTTTGACGCCCAGTGGTTCCTGCCCTCATCATCAAGTACGTCGTCCTCCGTGAGCCTCTCTATCCATGCTCATCCCAAAGCAGACGGCCACCATCCGCTTCAGTTCCGTGCCGACACGCCCTGCGCGGAATCCGAGTGCTTCCTCATCTCATATGACATGCATCTGCGCACGGCACCCCGCCGTCCGCGTATTTACGTCAATCCCACCGTCAACGTCGGTGAGCAGCACATCCGCCTTACGATCTCGACTTCCATGCTTACCCTCCTCACAGCGTACACGCCACACAATTGGCTGTACTACGGGAAACTGAAGCATCTTACCTTGACGCGTCCGTGGCGTGTCGTATGGGAGGACTGGATCGCGCACCGCCTATTTTGGTGGGTGTCGGATCATTTTTGGCTCAAGGACGAGGCGTGTGGGTTTGAGCACGAGGGGATCGTCAAAGCTGCTCATTGTCCGGCTTCTTTGTGATGTATATATGTACATACTAATCGAAGCTCTCTTGCTTGACGTCCTCTGGGATTTCGGGTCCTTGGTAGTGGTATCTGCCGTTGATGAGGTACCAGATCGCACTCATGAGGCCAAAGGCGACGAAGGCAGCTTCAACAAGCCGTGACGACGGGCATCGGCCATGACATCAGCCTGATGCGGAGTCCGGCCAACATTTGGATATTCCAAACTAAAGAGGCCCTCGGAAGAAAAAAACACACACATGGTGATGACTTGAAGATCTGCGTGAATCTTTGCATAATCTACACAGATTCATGTGTTCCTCTGATGGATCCCTGGGAAAAGGGGGTGGTTAGACACAAAAGCCCCAGAGATTTGTGGATTTATGTGAAAAGACAGATCTTTGAAGAAACACATCAATCTGCAAGGTTGAGCAAAAAAAAAAAAAAAAAAAAATTGTCCACCGCACTCAATCCGATCAGAACAACAAACATCAACAAAGGCAGAAAGTACATGATCGAGGGGTGGTGGATTTGAAAAAAACTGAGTACTCATTCCATTTCACACATCTCACAATGTACTTCATTTCATAAGTTCTGGTGCCCTTGGAACACAGAAACTTGGAAGTCGAGCCCCTCTGCCTCTTGGTACCGCCCCAGTCTCCTGTATGTGTCTGTAAGGTTGGCCATTGCAAACAGAGTGTCAGGATGGTCATTGCCAAGGAGTTTCTGGCGCCCTTGGAGCACAGAAAGTTCAAGCCCCTCTGCCTCCTGGTACCGTCCCAGTCGCTCGTATGTGGCTGCAAGGTTGGCCATTGCATTCAGCGTGTCAGGATGGTCATCGCCAAGGAGTTTCTGGCGCCCTTGAAGCACAGAAAGTCCAAGCCCCTCTGCCTCTTGGTACCGTCCCAGTCCCCAGTATGTGGCTGCAAGGTTGGCCATTGCAAACAGAGTGTCAGGATGGTCATTGCCAAGGAGTTTCTGGCGCCCTTGGAGCACAGAAAGTTCGAACCCCTCTGCCTCTTGGTACCGTCCCAGCTGCCTGTATGTGCCTGCAAGGTTGCCCATTGCAATCAGAGTGTCAGGATGGTCATCACCGAGGAGCTTCTGGCGCCCTTGGAGCACAGAAAGTTCAAGCCCCTCTGCCTCTTGGTACCGTCCCAGTTGCCTGTATGTGTCTGCAAGGTTGGTCATTGCAAACAGAGTGTCAGGATGGTCATCACCGAGGAGCTTCTGGCGCCCTTGGAGCACAGAAAGTTCAAGCCCCTCTGCCTCTTGGTACCGTCCCAATTGCCAGTATGTGACTGCAAGGTTGGCCATTGCAGACAGAGTGTCAGGATGGTCATTGCCAAGGAGTTTCTGGCGCCCTTGGAGCACAGAAAGTTTGAACCCCTCTGCCTCTTGGTACCGTCCCAGTCGCCCGTATGTGGCTGCAAGGTTACCCATTGCAAACAGAGTGTCAGGATGGTCATTGCTGAAGAGTTTCTGGCGCCCTTGGAGCACAGAAAGTTCCAGCCCCTCTGCCTCTTGGTACCGTCCCAGCCGCCCGTATGTGGCTGCAAGGTTACCCATTGCAAACAGAGTGTCAGGATGGTCATTGCTGAAGAGTTTCTGGCGCCCTTGGAGCACAGAAAGTTCCAGCCCCTCTGCCTCTTGGTACCGTCCCAGCCGCCCGTATGTGCCTGCAAGGTTGGCCATTGCCAACAGAGTGTCAGGATGGTCATTGCCAAGGAGTCTCTGGCGCCCTTGGAGCACAGAAAGTTCAAGCCCCTCTGCCTCTTGGTACCGTCCCAGTTGCCAGTATGTGGCTGCAAGGTTACCCATTGCAAACAGAGTGTCAGGATGGTCATTGCTGAAGAGTTTCTGGCGCCCTTGGAGCACAGAAAGTTCCAGCCCCTCTGCCTCTTGGTACCGTCCCAGCCGCCCGTATGTGCCTGCAAGGTTGGCCATTGCAAACAGAGTGTCAGGATGGTCATTGCCAAGGAGTTTCTGGCACCCTTGGAGCACAGAAAGTTCCAGCCCCTCTGCCTCTTGGTACCGTCCCAGCCGCCTGTACGTGACTGCAAGGTTGGCCATTGCAAACAGAGTGTCAGGATGGGCATTGCCAAATAGCTCCCTTTGTCTCTCCAGATTCAGTTCATACAAACCCTTTGCTTGCTCAAATTTACCTCCGTCATAATAAATCCTTGCATATTGCCTCCAGAACTGATAATTCAGGACAGTGAAATCTGGGACAAGCATGTTGACATGAGCAATTATCCTGATTCTCTCCAAATATGCATCAGGGCCAAGATCTATTGCCATTCCCAATACATTTGCCATGCATGCCTGTGCTGTTCCCTGATCAGGTAGGTTGCCTGAGCACCACAGATGCACAAGTGGATGCATGCTTAGTGTGCTGCTTGTTTCATCCCTCTGAAGGAGCGAGTATTCCTCAAGCTCTGCCACAATATTCCCGAAATATTGTTCCGACCAATTTCCTGAACCTGAGACAAAGTTTCCAAGAAATTTGCTGGCTTCCCACATTGACTCAGTTTCATTACCCTCATTGCTCAATATCCACTTTGTGGCATTGGCAAATATTGACTCTGGAATACTGCTGTGGTGCAATAAAGCACAAAGTTGCAAAAAGCGGGCAGCTACGGGGCTGAGTTTCTCAAAGCTAATCTGCCAGGTTGTATAGACAGTCCATTCATAGTCATCAAGACTTTGATCCGGGTGCTGTAGCAGTAACTCTTTTTTGTTCTGCCTGTAGAGAGACAGATAATTCTTGAGACATTTGAACTTGGCAATATAAGCCCCAGCCTGAACAATTGCAAGAGGCAGGCATGAGAGCTCCTGGGAATCCCAATTGAGTATGAAATCATTTTCTGAGGAGGTTGGAACCCACCTGTACGATGTCCATGGCCAATTTGTGGTTTTTCTCTGTGTCCTCCCGGAGTGCTCTTGCAAGAAGAAGAAGAGCAGCATTTTCTTCATCCAAGTCTCCCACTTGTGAGTGAGAAGCAGGGCCATAGACAGCTAGTTGTGGGTTTCGGGAAGTTATGATAATTTTTCCATGTGTGCACCGCGGGAAGAATGTTGATAACTTCAGTTTGGGATCATCTGCATTGTCAAACAGCAGAGTCCACTCTTTGTGTTCAGAAATAAGCCACTGGAGGCCAGCTTCTGGTGTTTTACCAAAGCTCTGAGAAATGGCTATGTTCATGAAGGAGTTGTTGATAGCTTCTGGGGAACTGGCATTCACAAAGAATTGCATTGTGAACCTGAAAAAGGTGGTCAATGATAAAGAAGTTCCTCCTTCACCCACATACTCATCAGCAGTCTCCTCAAGAAATTTCAGAGCCACCTGAGTCTTCCCAGAGCCACCAAGACCATGGAGGACAAAAATCCTTCTCTTCCTGGGTTCTTGGGAAAAGTATTGTTGCATTTTTTCAAGGATTTCCTTTCGGCCCTGGAATATCTGAGAAGCTGGAGGACATCTGACAAGTGCCAGAGCAGTGTGGCATTGTTCCTGGGCTGTGGTGCTTAGAGTGGGCTTCTGATATATTCATTGGGTACGTACTGATGTGTTCAATTTGGCTGGGCTGTCGTGGTTCTTGCCTATGTGAATAAATGCTGTACAGGGCAGTGAGATCTGGCTCTTCTGGAACACCAAGAATTTACTTCAAATTGTTGATCTGACTTCCATGAATCAGGGTCCCTCCTTGACCAGGACCTCCTTCTCCCCCATGTTGGTCCCCTACTCCACCAGGACCACCGGTGCCACCTGAAAGCCGGCTAAGTACTGGTCATTTCTACGAGATTTGCCATAGTGTGCTCACCATGTACATGAAAATGTGTCCCCGTCTGTATTTCAGCAGTAGGCAAAGACATTGAGTAGCTCGTGGTGTGGGTACGAGGGTAAAAGGTGTTGACGTGGCAGAAATATTTATATCTTGACACCAATGACAGGCTGCCATAAGGTTAGTCACGGGGGTAGACCTGCGGGTTTGCATGCACGTGCACGCGGGTAGTACGGGTATAGGTTGGCCTGCCGAACCTGTGTATACTGTGTAGCCGACCCGAAAACTCACGGGTCCTAGGGATCGGCGCCGTTGAAGTCTAGGATGAGGAGCGACACATGTGTCTTTCCAATGTCCATACTCTTTATGTATACCGAGGCTTGGGCCAATGGTCAATTGTTTGATGTTTGTCTTTAGATTCGCAGCCAAACCTTAGGGATGCACACCGTACCCGTGTCAACCCGTTTGACGGCCGTCCGTACACGGGTACGTACCCGTCCCCGTCGGGCCCTTCCCCGAAAAAATATACGGGACGGGTACGGGACGGCAACACTGCCGTCCGTCCCGTCAATCTCACAGATTGACGGGCCGTCTACGGGTTGGCATCCGTGATGGACGGATCAGAGGTATTTTTGACCGGACTCTGTTGAGCCGGTGGTCGGACAACCGGCGCAAGCAGGTGTTGACAATGTGCTTTGGATCCGAGGGCACCATCAGCCTCTTATTGGCTGATTGATGGGACATCTGACTCCAAATCTACATCAAACCATCGTCAACAGTGGTGAACTCTTGGTTGGCTCACCAGAATAAGATGTACTGACATTGGCAACATCTCTAGAGAGCACTACAGCAGGGCAAGATGGTTTTCACAGTTCAAGTGTGGGCACTTTGATGACATTCGTACGGGACCCATCTTTTGACGGCCCGTACCCGTCAATTTTGCCGTCCCGTCCCGTCGGACCCATTGAAATGTGAAAAAGACGGCCGTCTTTTTGACGGCCCGTAACCGTCTCAAGCCGTAAGATTGACGGCCGTTACCCGTAGACGGGCGGTGTTCATCCCTACCAAACCTATGCTAACCTCAACATTAAATAGTACTTACTCGAGAATAAAGAATAACACAAACGGTGACAACAAGAGGAAGCATATAATTCAACGCTCACCTCACTTCTTATTTGGCGTATCCACCCCGCCTATCAATTTCTAGCAGAAACAGGAATAATAAGACGCTCCCTCAACTACATAGACCCAGAAGGACGAGGAAACTCACCCTAGACCGTGTACCCGTAGCCCTCGCCCCCCGTTCACCAGTTGGTCAAAAACATACTCGGGGAACGCCGTACTGTTGTCGTTGAATAATTCAACACTGCACCTGGACGCGGAGTTGAGATTTAGAGTTGGGGAAAGAGGAATGAGCTCGCACCATTGAATCTGCTGGCACATAATGAGAACATCGACGCACAGACGTTGTGTGTCGCACACATGGATGGGTCTGCACATCAGCTTGAAACAACCAGAAGGAGGACGATTATCACAACTCGGCGTGATGATGGGCTGCATGGGCATTCGATGCGCCGCGCCCTGTCAGTCGGGTATACCTGTCCCCAGTCAAGGAATGCAGAAGAATGGCACAGAAAGCCCACACTGGGGTTCCAAACCCTCACTTGCAACGGCCCATCTTGGATATCTTTGAGAAGCACAGGCTGCCGCCATTGCCTATGGGAATGATACAACGACCATCGGACGATGAAAACAACACGGCACGCACCACCTCGACATGACCGTGAAGAACCTCACGTCAACGTCGGTGAGCAGCACATCTTAGGATCTCGACATCCATGCTTACCCTCCTCACAGCGTACACGCCACATAATTCGCTGTAACGGGAAACTGAAACATCTTACTCTGACGCGTCCGTGGCGTGTCCTATGGGAGGACTGGATCGCGCACCGCCTGCTTTGGTGGGTGTCGGATCACTTTTGAAATTGGCTCAAGGACGAAGCGTGTGAGTTTGAGCACGAGGGGATCGTCAAAGCTGCTCATTGTCCGGCTTCTTTGTGATGTATATATGTACTAATCGAAGCTCTCTTGCTTGACGTCTTCTGGGATTTCAGGTCCTTTGTAGTGATATCTGCCGTTGATGAGGTACCAGATCGCACTCATGAGGCCGAAGGCGACGAATACGACCGACGCGTAGTCTGTATCATGAATGTCCGAGCAACGCAAGAGAGAAAAGACACACTCATCGTCGTAGGCGTAACCGGCAACACCGCCGGCATCGAGAACAGCACGAGCTCAAACAGGGCCCACACCACTGCGATTGAATTCAATACCATACCCCGGGTCTTCCCGAGGGAGAAAGGCGAGTCCGCCACGGAGCGCCTGCCGTTGAGCAGGGAGATGAAGACAGGCATGGCGTAAGAGGTGGGAAGACACATGACTGCTACGCCGACGAAGGCGTTGAAGGCTGCGCTTGAGCCGAGGTAGATTAGGCCGAGGAGGAGTTGGATTGTAGTGGAGAGTAGGATGGCGTTGAGTGGGATGCCCCCGTCGGAGGGGGAGAGTCGGTTGTTGATTAGTGCGAATGTGCGGTGGAAGGGGATTGCTGCGTCGCGTGCGAATGCCCAGGTTGCGCGCGAGGCGGCGCATGAGATTGAGATGGCGCAAAACATTCCGATGCCAAAGACTGTAAAAGTGAGGGAGGTACTTGGCGAAACGAATTTCAACAGACTTACTTATGAACCAAAGCCCGAACCCACCGCCTTTGGAGCCCATGATGAGTTGGAATAAGAGGCCGATTGGCTGACCGCTGGTTACTGTAGTCAATTAGTATGGAATTTAATATTCAATGAGCGGGATGAATATCTACCAGCGAGCAAGGTCGCAATATCGGGAAGTGTGAACAAAATTGGTACGAGGAAGAAGACGCCGCAGATGAAGCCGATGGGGATAGACCAGGTGATGGCGCGCGGGAGGTCGTGTGAGGGGTTGTGCACTTCTTCGGCCATGCTAGCGACTGAAAATATTTTAGAATTAGCTTGGTTCATGAATTCGCTCACTCATTCCGATAGCGGCGAATGTATAGGCTGTTAACGGTGAGCGACCAAGGTTTTGAGCAAGTATGACGACCATACCGGGCTGAGGATTTGAAACTTTTAGTATACGGATTTAGCGAGATGGCTCCTACATACAGGAAGCAACCCGATGAAAAACGCCCATCCAGGTGTCCACCCCGAAGGTGTGGGATCAAAGTGGCCCAGGGCAAAAGCGGCAGAGTGACGTCCGGCGGCGGCTTTGACGGATGTGCACACGAGGATTACTGGGACGCGTCAGTCTCAAACAACAGAGGGAAGGGTATATGCACCTATGACTCCGAAGAGCGTCCAATACGCTGAAAGATTCGATGAACGAAGTCAGAGGAATGAATGACGTAGCAACGCGCTCACAAAGGTAACCGAAAGACTAATGGTCCAAACGCCGACCATGGTGAGCCATCCGTTGATCCACGAGAGAAGCATGCGATGACGCGGGGAAGCAAGCCGGAAGCACCAATAGTACGCCCCCGCGGAGGTCGGGTATTTCGCGCAGATTTCACCGAGGGAAAGGGCGAGGGGGAGAGTTAGGATTGAGACAAGGACCCAACTTGGGAGAGATTTAGGGAGTTGATGGAGAGAGGAAGATAGAGACTGACCCCCAGATCATCGTCGCTGGTCCACCGGCCACGAGGGATGTGGCTATTGGAGCTGCGAGACCATATGCTGTGGCGAATAAGCAGTGTATCCCCGTGTAGGTTGGACAGTGACGTACGAACGGCCATGATGGCTGTCCAAAGCGCTCAGGATCGGACGAGTGGAGGGTATGCGAGACGATAAACTGACCCAGAGTCACTAGGAGAACGCTTGAGCTCACAGCACTGGGTAGGGAAAATAACACGCACTGAACAAGATATGCGACAATCCACGCGACTGAAGAGTATTGGGACTTGTTCAAACGAAATGAAGGTCCAAACGCACCCTCGTCATCTCCTGCTTGTATCCCATCTTTTGGAGATCGGCAGCGGCATCGCTGTGTTGGCGAGTCGCCTTGAGGTTCTTGGTATCGTCCTCCATGTCTGAGCTAGAGATAGGTGTGGGAGAAGAAGAAGAAGGGGCAGCGTCTTGAAGTATCCCATGGTGCCGTCATCCAATGAGATCCATGCTTTTTCGGCTCTCGTGAGAGGTAAGTCAGGTAAGTCCCTTACCCAGTCCTACCCCGATTGTCGGTGATAATGAGGAGAAGACGAAGAACACTCGGAATTGGTGAGGAACAGAGTGGAGGCAAGATTAGAGCAGATAGACATTTCAGGCCACTGAACTGCGCCAATCGATTGCCAGTGAATCCGATAGGACTTTGGGGACGTCTTGCGGGTAGTTCCGACAAAGCAGGCAACAGGGACGGACCAGAGCGCGATGGGTAATTGTCGCCGCGAGGTGAAGAAGGGAACTCAAACACTGACAATTTGTGACAAACATCTCTTGGTTCCGTACCACCATGTCCCGTGTCGCTCTCATCGTCGTGGACATGCAAAACGACTTTTGTCCGCCGGTATTTATCCATCGAAGCTGCGATCTGCGGCCTATAACCCTCGGACTCAGGATGGTAGCTTGGGTGTAACTGGCGGCCGCGACATCGTTCCAACGATCAACCTCCTCCTCAAATCACAGCGGCAGTTCAGGAATAAAAAGCCCGTTTTAGTTAGCCGCCCTTCCGAAAGTTTGATGAACAGATACGGCCGGGCCAAAACTCAATTTGATACATTTGGTTTAGCTCAGCTCCAGATCAGAGCCGAAGTTCGGCCTTTCACATTCCAAATAAATGAGTTTCAAACCCGTAGTATGGGGATGCCATTCTGAGCAATGGAAAGCTATTGGAATACATTGTACAAAAACGGTCTCCAAATCACAGCGGCAGTTCAACAATAAAAGGCCCGTTTTAGTTAGCCGCCCTTCCGAAAGTTTGGCAAACAAATAACGCCGGGCCGAAATTCAATTCGATACATTTGGTTTAGCTCAGATCCAAATCAGACCCGAAACTCGGCCTTTCACGTCCCGAATAAATGAGTTTCAAACCCGTAGTATGAGAATGCCATTGTGAGCAATTGAAAGCTATTGTAATACATTGTGCAAAAACAGCCTCCAAGTCAGTGCACAAACACCAAGTAATGTGTCCGTTGATCCGCAATCTCGAAGTCCACAAATCACATCCGATATGGGCGCCAATTTTACGCAAAGTATGCGATCGGATTTCAAGGCCGCCGAAATCTCCGTTGAAACTCAAGATTTCGAACCCAATCAAATCTATTGCGGATCATCCCCAGATGATCCGCAGATCATCTCCGGATGATCCTCGGCACGAGGTGATTGGGTGTATGTCGGCGGCAAGAGTGATCCGTTGTGAAAGCCGTGGATGGGAGGGAGGACATCTAATCTGAAAATACTTGATTTCAGTAATGGCATCAGCACACTAAAGTACACTGACTTCGGGCTAGATTCAGGATGACCGCGCGATCATCTGAGAACTCAAAGCGTGCGCAGTGAGAGAGAACCATGGACGGAGAGATTTTATGAGTGGTTGGCTGCATTTCTGAGGAATAGGTTGTGGCGGGAAGATAAGGGTGATAGCGAAGGAAGGGATCCATTTTGCCTGGGGGAAGTACTTCGTGAGGGCGAACAGAAAAAGTGGTTGTACCGCCTTCACAGACAATGTTTTCGATACTGCCGGGAATTGGTGTGATTGCTGAGTGGGAGGGATAATACAAGATGAGGCTGTTGCCTAGATGTGTCGAAGCTCTAGAAAAATTTGCCCCGTTGAATGTGTAGTGAGCACGCTCTCCATCCTTAGCAAGCGGCGGGGAATCAGAGTCGGTGCGAGGGCTGAATGCTCTATCGAACATCGCTTTGAATTGTTTGATGACTTCCGGGCAGTCTGAGCGACGGAGCCAGCGCCTCAAACTTGCACCCCGCAGGAAAGATCTGGTCAATATGCCCTCGAGTTCTCCGCCAACCCGATTGGTCGTGTGTATTTTTTGAAGATATCCGATGACTCGTTCGAAGGGGAAGCACCACCAGGAAATGACTGGGCCAAATAGGAGAAGAAAATCATATATGTGGAACGCTACGTGGATGTTGGGCCGCTTTGCATGATGTTGGGTGTGTGGATGGTGAACCGTGAGACCATCTACCCACTGTTTGAGAAATCCTCGATAGCTACTCGCACGTTCGACTGTCATCGTGTAACGACAGGCCAGGAGCACGGCATTGAACAGGGCCATGCTATGGTCAAGCATTCCCAGAGACCGCGCAGAGTTGGGATCCGTAGGGCGATCTCCCCACATCAGAACAAGTGCGATGGGCAGATAGACCGTGGCCAAAATGCGCCACTCATCCGCCTTGATGGTTCCCGCATTGCTTTCCCCGTAGTTACGAGGAACAGAATTGATCCATGACGGTGTGGAGGTGTTAGCAATGACACGTTGAATGAACTTGATTTGATTCAGGTTGATAGCTTTGGGCATAAAGCCATCACCACTTGTTCGAGGCCTTGTTCGCCGCTGTGACCGTATCAATGATCTGCAATTTAAATTTGTGCACAAGACTCACCCAAGCCATGAGCTTGTTGCAGTAGTCTGCCTTGTTCTCTTTGCCATCCAAGTCCAGATCCAAGGACCATGCAACAAAACGAAGTGCGGGATTATTGTTACGATGCAGCGCGTTCCACATTTGAGATTCGCTGATGGCCGGGACGTAATTGCTATCCGGAGCGTCAGGAATTTCTTGATCTTCGTCGATATCTGCATTGTCATCGAGGAGGGACTGCACAATTTTTGTTTGGATTCGATGAATCTGGACAAGTTCTTTCTCCGGGTTTTTGAGCAGGTACTCCGAAGGAACTTCGTTAGAGTCGTACTCAATCCAATCCTGATCGAATGCAATGCCAACAATCTCCTTCTTCTTGGCAACCTCAGCGTCAATTCGAAGGACCCTGCGACAATGATAATGCACCAGACCCTCCAAGATACAATGCATGGAGTCTACCACCCCCATCCGAGTAGGGTCCCAATATGGCAAACGCCAGAGTTCCGACCACCGGACTCCATATTCCTTGAATATCCGATCTCGCTCAGCCTGTGTCGTAGCATCTCTCCATGCGTAAGCTTGACGTCGGAGCTCTGCCACATCCCTGCGGGCCCATGCGGGATCACTCAGGTCGGTGCGGTGTGTGTTCTCGACACCGGAGCAATTACAGACAGTGCAGATGTGATGGGAGCCGACGCCTGCCAGACCCAGTATCTTACGAGTTGCCGGAAGATCATTTACATTGATGACGATCGCGATATCAACCGTGGTGCCCGCGTCAGAAAGACCAGTCCGTGAGAGCCGGAATCCCCGTTTCCAGCCAACAATGAAGTCGTCGATGACGGGCCGGAGATAATGACTGATTTGATCGTGATCCGGCTCATGCGGTCCGAGGAGTATGCTCAGCCACATATATTCATGCTTGTAGCGGATTGACTCCGGGAGATTGAGATTAACGATGGCTAATATCCCCACCGAGTCATGGTTGCCCCGTTTCCGCATTCCGTGTGGGTTGAAGAAGTCCAGTAAAATCTGGAATGCTAATCTCATACGTCCGCCCCGGTTGATAAAGAGTTGGTCAGGAACCGGCCCTTTGAAACTGCGCAGAAATTCTGCCTCGAAAACATTGTTGACCTCCTCCTCTGAGCGGCGGCCATCGGGATTTTGAGCCAGTTTTGCCTGAACAGCCGCCCAAGCTTTGTCGCACGCGCTATTACACATCTCCGCAATTTCGGGGTCCGAAAGCACCGATGACATGTGGTCAACAAACTCGGGGTATACAAAAGGCTTGATTGGGCGCATCTTGGCCTGCCGTTGTTCAAGTAATGGCTCCCCACATGGTACAGCCGGACTGTGTTTATCACGGAAGACAAAATTCTCGCAGTGAGCTGGATAGCTGTGCTCTCCAGTGAGTCGATCAACCTTCGCATCATGGGTGTAGTGGCACGATGGACAGGTGGCAAAAATGCGTGTTTTAGGCTCAAGCTTGAATGTTTTGAGTGCACTCTCAAGCGTCGAAGGGAGCTGCGAGCGAACATGAATTTGCTCCGCTGTATAACCAGCGTCCGCAGGGATGGACAACGACATGGTAAGATCGATGATCAGCGCAACGGTGTCAACCAGGAAGTTGCAGGCATCAGTCGCCAGCCCCATAACACATTGCAAATGACAGCAAGAAGTATCATGATTTGTGCGACGGTGTCAAGATCTCGAATCGGATCCTCGAAATGATGATCTATGTAGGAATGAATATCAAGCCCGACCAGTGAGTTTGGGGCGGAAACTTACGGTATTGTATTCTACTGGTACATCCGAGTCCATCTCCACTGTACTAGGCACTACTGCCCCCACACAATCAACAAGCTGGTCAAGCAGTCGGGCCTCAGCCTGGACTTCCTCCCACAGCTTGGCGAGGTTTGCATCTTTATTATCCGGCTTCACACTGTTCAGAAGCCTTCCTGCTGCGACCACAGTCTCAGCAGCAACATCAAGTGCACGTCGAGCAGAAGCCTGGTCCGAGTTGGTGGCATATATGATCTCCGCAATATCCAGAGCATCACGCGCACGACGGACACGCTCCCGTATCTCCATCAAGGTCGCCGTACGACGTTCTTGTTTTGTTGCCGGTGCTGTGCGCACTTGCCGAGCAACGGACTGGATGCGACCAAGTGCATCGGCTGGAGAAGGGGGCTGGAAAGCAATTGGCACCTGGGGAAGGGAGGCTTGGAAATCGTCGCGGGTGCTGAACAGTTTGGAATGCTGTTGCCCGTGAATCGAGGGACCGTCGTCGGTATAATCAGCCCCGTGAATATGTCGGCAAGTGTGTCGGCGCTCTGGCCGCTGTCATCCGCAAGAGGGATAGTAGTGGTGGCGTGAGGATCAGGATCGCCAAGGTCATCCTTGTCACCCTGGGCGTCCAGAATGCTTGGATCTCCAGCAAATGTTGAGCACGTTTTGCAGCAGCAATGCGGTGAGTCCCGCCGTCGCGTAAGGACAGTCAGCACACTGCCATGTCCGCGACATTCTGACTCTGAGGACGTACAACGTCGGCACAGAACAGCCTGGCGGGGAGAGTAGCTGAGGCTAGGTGGATATTGGGACAATGAATGTCAAACTGGTTTAAATGGCCACCGTTGTGCTCGTCCGGGGATACCACAAGAACAATGTCAACACTACAGATAGAATACAATAGCACAGAGAACATAAGGAAGAACCTAGATGCCGCCAATCTCCAGTGATCTGCGACTCAATAAGGAACAATGTAACGATGAACTGCATGGGCAAAGCTGGCAGAACGCGCTCTGGTCTTAATATTAGAATTGATGAATCCGGTCATAGTAA